>CACKRE030001225.1:136010-150264 GCA_902602495.3 Ectocarpus sp. CCAP 1310/34 | reverse complement strand
GGTGGGGGGAGCTCGCGGGCAGGAAGGGGGGCCGGCAGAGGGGGGCACCAGAGGTCTTCCCGGGAGGAGCAGGTGGGATACGCGAATGTATTTACCTCGCATTGATGTGATTCACTCGCGAAGGACCGATTGGCCATCGGTGATCGGTCCTGTGCGAACAATACTTCGTCCTCTCAAGGACGCGTGGTCAATGGTCTAACCGCGATAGCATGCGAAGCATAAGAGCACGCCCCCCTCCCTTGATTTTCACCCCTCCAAGGATCGGCCAGCAGCAATGTCTTGCGGCTGCGGTGATTGGCGTACGAAGCCGCTACACCCGCATGGTGTTCACAGCCCGAAATACCCGAAAGCAATTGGGGTTGGGTTCCCGGTGTATTCCAAGTACACACCATCGCTTCAACTATTCTTCGGTTCGGCTTTATTGCGCATCCCGAACCTGCCTCCTATGCACCGCCTTCGGCGCCACTCTGTCCACCCGGGCAGGCATTGTTTTGGCAACAACGCCCTTGTCTCGACTAGGATAGATCAAAGCAGAGCTGTGCGTACGAGTGAGATATGTCCCCCATCCACTGCTGGAGCAGCAATCGCTGCTGTCTTGCCTGTTCGTTGTTGAGGTCTCCAATATCCAATATCCAATATCCAATATCCAACGTCCAATATTCAATACTCGATATCCAATATTCACGCCAGCCAAGTTGCCGACACCAGCGGACATTGCCACCCCCCAACCCGGCTTTGTAGGGACCCGAGGACGATGGACTAACGACTACGGCATGAACGGCCATGAGTATGAGGACACCCCCTCACCTCCGTCCCCAAACACGGGCGAGCTCTATGGTGTAACAACTACGGCTTGCGTGTACACGAGCACACCCTCCTCCCCCCCCCACTCGCCCACTTCTTCACCACCGACTCGAATCCCTATTGCGCCGCGCCTGACTGACCGTCCACCTTCCGCCCGCCCACTACCAACAAGATGGCCTCTTCACGGAGGCCAGTGTCATCTCCGTCCCACGACTACTCGCTGGCTGCGGCGGAGTTATCCCGCCTGAGGATCGAGCTGGACCGAGCGCGCAAGTGCGTTGCCTGTCTCTCGAGAGATCGAGACACGCTGCTGTTCCCCTGCAAGCACCTGGTGCTGTGCAGCCAGTGCTACACCCGCGTGGTGCGGCATGCGGAGGACGACGCGGTGGGGGTGGACGCGGCGGCGGGAATCGGCGGGCCCCCCGGGGTGCTCGGGACCGGGCGGTGCCCCACCTGCCGGGCGGACATCTGCGGGCACCTCAGCGGGATAGTGATCAATTAAAGTGGTTTGGCTGATTTGCGGGCAGGTGGAAGAGGAGGAGAGGAGGGGGCCTGGAGACGAGGGGGGGGGCGGTGGGGGGTGGCTGCTTCTTCTCGTTGTGCCCAGAGCAGGGGGAGGGGGGTGCTGCTTGTCCTTGTGTGGAGGGCAGACGGTTACACCGAGGGGACAGGCGAGCTTTACAAATGAGGCGGGGCTAAGGGCTAAGACTGGAGTGGCGTGTATGGCCGTTCGAGCTTTGTTGGCTGCAGTCGCTCAGGTCGAGTGGAGGGAGGTGGGTGAGCGAGTCATTGTCTGTGGTGGAAGTTACTCCCCGAATCGGCTGGCCAATGGGATGGAAAGGGGCTTGAATCGCCAAGGGCTGAGAGAATGCCTCCCGCCTTGTGAACTCCAACGTGAAAGGGGCCAAAGGGAGAGATTGGGATGGGTCATTCCTTCAGGCGTACTGCTGTATAGGTCTGGTGTGTACTTGCATGGGCGCAGTCCAAGGCGTTGCAGGCGCGGGGGGGGTGGGCATTTCTGTTGCATCATGAGGCTTACGATGAGGGCTGCGCTGCGGTTGTGTTCTGTGTGTTGTGGTAGAACATACTGGCGAACGATAGAAAGCCGGTGCTGTCGGAGGTGGTGCTAGAAAGGTGGCACAATATTGCGGGACAGCAGGTGCATTGTAGGCCACTTGGAGTGTGTGTACGGCTGTGGGCGGTTTTGGTCTCATGGTCTATGAACTTTCTGTCGTGTTGTTGGTGCTGCTACCCTCCCCTACCCTCCCCTCCCCTCCCCATACCATACGCTATTCTGTTCCTGTTGTATTTAACGTTCTTGTAGTCGGATGGCGTAAAGAGGCACGGAAAATCTGAAACGTGAACTCACGATACATGGGTTGTATGATAGCGACGAAGGAAGGGCGGGGAGTAGAGGGCATCCGCCGTGATGCACTGGAAACAAGGGCTCAGCAGCAGTGCCGAGGACTGGGGGTAGTTTGCATTGTCTACTGCCCTTCGCCTTTTCACTATGGACTGGACCCCCACGCTACTCCCGTGTCAACTGAGTCGTGGTGGTTCTTTCCCCTATGACTGCTGAGCAAGTTTCAAGGTCTTGAGTGCCTTGAGTATATCCCAGAAATGGGTTGGCGGTCATGTTGGCTTGGGCCAACGCAGTAGCTCGCTGACTTTCAAGGCTGATTTTGGTGCCTTGGTCGGGCAGCGGGTGAAACATTTCCTACAGGGCCTGTCGTAATGTGAGTGAAGAACGTTCGAGAAAACGCACGCGCGTGCTACTAGAAAGCACCGGGTGCCAAGTAAGTGCGATCGGAAGAGGATCTTGGCCGATTCGAAGACATGCCGCAGTGCGTCACAGATTCGATTTTTGTATTTTTGATATCTCGCTTCATTGAGCGCTTGGGTGTTGGTGCATCTTTTTGCGCTGCTGCTGCTGCTGCTGCTGTGTTGTGCTGCTGTGTTGTGCTGTGCGGGTGATCGTCCGTGGTCGAGGTGCCGCGTGCACAGCGGCAAGGGTGGGGCCCTTGCTGTGTCTGTCTGGCGTCGTTTTCCATCGTTCTTCAAAATTTGCTGCTGTAGTGTACTGCCTGCATCGTGCGCCGAGCGAGTTGACGGGAGTGATGTGGGTCACAACTCCAAGCCACGGATTAGGCGACGTACGTCTTTACTTTCATTTAGTGTATCAAAGTAGACCGCAGTAGTTGGATTGATCGTAGATGTCGTAGATCGGCGGCGGCAGCGAGACCTCGCGCGTGGTTGTGCAAGCGGTACGTTTGTTTTGTTTCGGGTATGAGTCCCGTAGTGGTACGGTACGGTACGGTACGGTGAACACGTGCGCGCGGTTGTACAGCACGGTGGTGTGCGTGTGTCGTCGTCAATGATGCGTATGTCGTGGTATGCCTTCTCAGCCTGCTGTAGTTGATTGGGGCGAACTCATCCGGTCGCTGTCTGTTGCTGGTGACGATGCTGCTGAAACGGTCCAACGGACTCACTCATAAGAGTCTTGTGTGGCCGCCAAGGAGGGGACGACGGATGGGATGGGAGGAGCGTGGGGGTGCTGTTTCATGCATAGCGGAGGTAGGTTTAGGTATCACAGGCGTGTGCTAGGTTTTGTTTCCACTCGAAACAGGCTCAAAGCACTTTTGTCTCCTTTCTACGTTTTTTTCGCCCGTCTTTCGAATGGCATACGAAGTACAATACTCGAGTGTCACTCCTACACCCCTCTCCACCGCTGGGTATTGCTGTTTGAGTTGGATGTGAACATTTTTATCCTGCGCGAATACTGTGGAACGTGTACATTATTTTGATGTCAAGTTTGTCGCGCGTCCTGCGAGGTCTCCTGGCATTCACTTCCAAAGCAAGAGCAGTCGCGCGTGCGTGGGTTGAAATATCTTGTTCAGTTTTCGGTTCATGAAATCGTTCTTTTCCGCGTGCATGCATGCGTAGCAGCGGGCGTAGCAATCGCTTTGATTTGAAAAAGAAAATGTGTGCTCGTCTCATCTTGTTGACTTCCCGTCTCTTGGGAGTAGTGTCCAATGTGCCTGCCCACCCTGCTTGTGTGAAGGTGTAGTAGTAGTCTTTTTCTTAGAATGATATACATACGATACTTTTGGATGTATGCGGTCCGTACGATCACGCTTGTTTGTCTAGTATATTGGGGAAGGCGGAATTTTCCACACGGTATGTCTGTTTGGTTGATCGCGAAAGTGAGTGACGAGCGGAGGGAGAGGAGCAGTTCGTATCATTAAAGTTTCATTTAGAAAGGTGAACCGCAAAAAACAAAGGAAACTCACGTTTGACCCCGGATTTGTAAACAATATTCCAATATGCATGTGTGTTCGACTTGTTTTGGTAGTTTTCGCCTCGCGGGGGCGTCTGTCTGGTGAACGTTATTCGGACGATCCGACATGATGACCCTATTCTTCCTGGATCTTGCGCGAAATGATCTACATACCCCAATCGCATATTGGAGGTCTGTCTGTCTCCGTCTCTACAACGCTATCCATCCGCCTTTTTGGTCATGTCATGTCATGTGATGAGACAGAAAGACAGAAAGACAGAAATAGTTTGAAAGAAAGTAACATTGGTTTTCTCTACGTTCGCGAATTTCCAGCCTATGCCCCCCCCGCCTAAAGTACCGTCGGGAAGCAAACCAACAGCGAAGAAACCTTGTGGAGCTGGCCCCTGATGCAATTCAACACTGTATTTCTTTCCCCGTTTTCACTGCCGGGATTTATTTTCACTTTTTTTTTCACCCCGCCTGCCGCGGCACACAAGTATCAAGAGAAATCGATTGACAGGCTTGGCACCTCGGCACGTTCTGAAGCAAAATTTGAGATGGGCGCAAATTCCGGCAACAGTAACATTGTGCCGTTCTTGATCGTGGAATGTCAATGCTTGTCCTGCCCATGAACATCTCGAGCGTTTTATTGGTGTATGCGTCCAGCGGTCGTGAAAAGTGACTGAGACCTCTTCCGTTGGAGAGGAGAGGGGCGGCAACCTTCCCCCGTGACTAAATACCAGATCTATCTGCACTTCTTTTTCGAACACCCAAGGTTTTTCAGTACAGGATATGAAGCTGGCCGGCGTGCGATTGTCCGCGCACATGACGAGGTCGAGGGCAACTCGCCATCCCAACAGACCATGTGTGTAGAGGTCAGATTGTGTGAACATTTTGTATGAAGGGCCTACGTCCAAACCTCGCTCAAACAGATCGTAGGCGGGTTACAGGAGTTCATTGATGATGCAAACTTTTGGATTACGTCTTGTGTGCCATACCCCCTTCTCAACAAAATCCCCACCCCCTCCGTCATCTTGCCAGTCCCGACCGAGTGAATACACTTCCATCCAACAAACACCTGCTTTTGCTGGTACATGAATGGTAACAAACACCCGCCCCCGAAGGAAGGTATGACATGCCGATGCCCAACCGTACAACAACCTACCGAAGGAAAGGCATATTCGGAAAGCACAGAGGGGGGCGATGCCAGCTACTCCTACTTCACGAAAAGTGGGGTGGCCGCGCAAAGCTTGGCGCTCGGCGTTGAGATGAACTCGGGCCAAAATAGCGGGATAGGGGACAGCCACTTCATCAACGACAGCCACCCATAGGAAGCCCACACCGAAGGAAACAACCCCTCTTCATGTTTGTCATGTCATGTCATGTCAGCAGCAGCAGCAGTGTGGAAGGCGGTGTAAAAAAGAAACAACGAACCACACACAGCCCATACAAACGCAATACGCACGTCCCGCATGCACATTCATGTATCGAGTACGCACCAAATATATCAAAATGTCGGGCGCACGGAGACATACCCGAACCAGCTAAACAACTATCGCACGCCGACAGGGCAAACTAAAACCAACTGCGGGTGGCTACGCGAACCGAACGTTTTACAATTGTTGGCAGTGCCCCGGTGGTAGTGAGTGTGGTGGTGAATAACGACGGCGGTGCGGGCGCCTCCGATCGAGCCAACCAATCACCACCCCGAACATGCCTGCTTCCGTGAACACGCACGGACCTGAGTCTAACAGTAACTAGAAATGCGAAACAAGAAACAGACTAAAAAGGAAAAACCCCTATGCATGCGATAGGGGAAGCGGGAACACGTTTCCTAAAATCGACACGTTGAGCCGTTACCTTAAGACGGAAATTACCTAGCCACCCACGCCCTAAATTTGCGCAACCAGCGTCTAGAACGCCATCTGCTCGAGGTGTGTGTGCGGCCGGTGGCCAACACCCAAGGAAGAAAACAAAAGGTTTTCTACAGGTACAACACTTGTGTGCTGCGCACACGATTCACATTTTCCCTCTCGTGGGGTACGAAAACCCTACAATTGTAGCCCCACATGATACCTCCACAACCTCTCCCAACTTCAAGTGCCCTTCACAAAATGTTTCGACAACGTCCAGGGACTACTGTAGTACGAGAAACGACTACGAATACCGCAACAACAACCCTTAACAGTTCCCTTCATCCCGTGGCCATCACTGCGCAAAAAAAAAAAAAAATCCAAAATATACGTACAACACTGGTGGTCTTGTCAAGAAATCCTGGTAGCAAACTGCTGCAGTTGACGGCGTACACACCTCTCGTCGACTGCTGCTGTGCTTCGCCCGGTAACAACACAATTAAGCCGCCGTCTTGCCTGCCAAGCATTCTCTCCGCCCTCCTCCCCTACGTCGACGCTCACCCTCGCTCTTTCCCAAACCTAAGGCTTAAGTCTACCCACCAACGCCCCATCCCATTGTGACGGCGGTTATCATGCCTGCCTGCACCGTGCGGCAAGAGCAGTAGCGGAAAACCAGTCAGGGACACACCCAAGCGCCTTCTGGCGGAATCCCCTTCCAGCCGCGCGAAAACGAAACCGCCGTTCTCAAGACATTAGAGGGCCATCCACCCCTAGACCTACAGCAGTACCACAAAAACGATCCCCGGCTTCTTCCGTTCCGTCCCGGCGATGCAGACCACAACAGAAGCAACAAGAAGTTCCTTTCGGAGCATCCGCACATACTAGCTTATCTCTATGCCGTGGCGCTTACTTCTTGTTCTTCCTCTTTTTCTTCTTCTTGCTGGAGGTGCTGTTGGAACCCTTGTGTAAGGTCGCCTTTGGTGCCGTGACTGCCGGGGTCGCCGCCGCTGCCGCCGCCGCCGCCGCGCCCTTCAGCACGGCCTCCTCAACACCCGCCGCCGTCTTCTCGGTAACGGCAGCCGCAGCCGCCGCCTCGGGAGCCTTCACCTCGACTGCAGGAGCTTCCGGTGCCTTCACCTCAACAGCCGGTGCCTTCGGTGCCGTAACCTCTACAGCGGGGGTCTCAACACTCAATGATGGCACTTCCGGTGTCTTCACCTCGACAGCAGGGGCTTGAACGTTGAGAGTCGGAACTTCAGCACTGACTGCCGCAAGTTCCGATGCCTTCACGTCAACAGCAGGGGCTTCAACGCTGGCATCAGGCACTTCCGGCGCCTTCACCTCGACAGCAGGGGCTTCCACACTGACATCACAGACTTCTGGTGCCTTCACCTCAACAGCCGGGGCTTCAACGCTGGCACCAGGCACTTCCGGCGCCTTCACCTCAACAGCAGGCGCTTCAACGCTGACATCAGGGACTTCTAGTGCCTTCACGTCAACAACAGGGGGTTCCACACTAACAGAGGGGATTTCCGGTGCCTTCACGTCAACAGCAGGGGCTTCAACACTCACAGTCGGGATTTCCGATGCCTTCACCTCAACAGCAGGAGCTTCAACGCTGGCACCAGGCACTACCGGCGCCTTCGCCTCAACAGCAGGCGCTTCAACGCTGACATCAGGGACTTCTAGTGCCTTCACGTCAACAGCAGGGGCTTCAACGCTGGCACCAGGCACTACCGGCGCCTTCGCCTCAACAGCAGGCGCTTCAACGCTGACATCAGGGACTTCTAGTGCCTTCACGTCAACAGCAGGGGGTTCCACACTCACAGCCGGGATTTCCGGTACCTTCACGTCAACAGCAGGCGCTCCAACGCTAACATCAGGGACCTCTGGTGCTTTCACGTCAACAGCAGGGGCTTCCATGCTCACAGCCGGGATTTCCGGTACCTTCACGTCAACAGCAGGGGCTCCCACACTGACATTAGGGACTTCCGGCGCCTTCACGTCAACNTCACCTCAACAGCAGGAGCTTCAACGCTGGCACCAGGCACTTCCGGCGCCTTCACCTCAACAGCAGGCGCTTCAACGCTGACATCAGGGACTTCTAGTGCCTTCACGTCAACAACAGGGGGTTCCACACTAACAGAGGGGATTTCCGGTGCCTTCACGTCAACAGCAGGGGCTTCAACACTCACAGTCGGGATTTCCGATGCCTTCACCTCAACAGCAGGAGCTTCAACGCTGGCACCAGGCACTTCCGGCGCCTTCACCTCAACAGCAGGCGCTTCAACGCTGACATCAGGGACTTCTAGTGCCTTCACGTCAACAACAGGGGGTTCCACACTAACAGAGGGGATTTCCGGTGCCGTCACGTCAACAGCAGGGGCTTCCACACTGACATCACAGACTTCTGGTGCCTTCACCTCAACAGCAGGGGCTTCAACGCTGGCACCAGGCACTTCCGGCGCCTTCACCTCAACAGCAGGCGCTTCAACGCTGACATCAGGGACTTCTAGTGCCTTCACCTCAACAGCAGGCGCTTCAACGCTGACATCAGGGGCTTCTAGTGCCTTCACGTCAACAGCAGGGGCTCCCACACTGACATTAGGGACTTCCGGCGCCTTCACGTCAACAGCAGGGGCTTCCACACTCACAGCTGGGATTTCCGGTGCCTTGACGTCAACAGCCGGGGCTTCCACACTGACATCAGGGACTTGTGCTGCCTTCACGTCAACAGCCGGGGCTTCAACGCTGGCACCAGGCACTTCCGGTGCCTTCACCTTCACAGCAGGCGCCTCAACACCGACAGACGGAACTTCCGGTGCCTTCACGTCAACAGCAGGGGCCGGGGCTTCAACGCTGGCACCAGGCACTTCCGGTGCCTTCACCTTCACAGCAGGCGCCTCAACACCGACAGACGGAACTTCCGGTGCCTTCACGTCAACAGCAGGGGCCGGGGCTTCAACGCTGGCACCAGGCACTTCCGGCGCCTTCTCCACAGCAGGCGCTTCAACACCAACAGCCGGGATTTCGGGCGCCTTCACCTCAACAGCAGGGGTTTCCACACTCACAGCCGGGATTTCCGGCGCCTCCAACACCACAGCAGGCGCTTCAACACCGACAGACGGGATTTCCGGTGCCTTCACCTCAACAGCCGGGGCTTCAACGCTAACAGCCGGGACCTGAGACGGGAAAGATGGAGCAAGGAATGGCGGTGTAACTATTGGAGGTTCGGCATGTACTGGTGCCGGTGGCGATGGTGATACAAGAGGTGGGTCACGGCGCAACATGACTGCTGCCAACGGGGTTAGGAAAAAGGACACTACGAAAGCACGTCCTCCATGATGGTTGATCACTCCACCTATCTATTCATTTCCAGTCCGAGCGTCGTGCTCCATGTTCTGCATGTAGCGAAGAACCCCTCTGCACGGGCTGTCTGAATTGCTCATGTCAACAGGCTCACGCTGAAAAATATATTGCCACTACTTGTGTAGCAATGTACTCCAAGTGACCTGTGCATGAGCTGCCTGAAATGCTCATGTCAACAGGCGCACAAAAAATATATATCATCGCTCTTGTTGTTTATTGGAGAAGAGAAGCAACGACACGCCCAGACCAAGCAGGGTAACACGAGAACAACCACGAGGCTGCCCCAACTCACCTCCACTGCCGGGGTGTCAACAGACGGCACGTCCACGGCCGAGGTGTCGACAGCCGCAACCTCCACGGTCGGAGCGCTCACACCGGGGACCTCAACAGATGCAGACGGCACCTCCACAGCCGGTGTGTCGACAGTCAACACCTCCGGCATATCGACTGCCGGGGTTTCGACAGAAACGGAAGGCATCTCTGCCGCCGCTGCAATCTCCCCGGCCGGAGCGCTCACGCCCGGGACCTCAATGGCCCGGACATCACCCCCGACGGCCGGCACATCGACTGCCGGGGTGTCAACAGATGGCGTCTCAACGGCCGGGATCTCGACGGAAGCGGAAGGCACCTCGGCTGCCGCCGCCGCCGCAACCTCCACCGCCGGGGCGGTCGCGTCCGGGACCTCAACAGACGCAGACGGCACCTCCACTGCCGGTGCGTCAACTGCCGGAGTGTTCACTGCCGGGGTGGCGACAGCCACGGCAGGCGCTTCGACCGCCGCCGCAACCTCGACGGCCGGAGCACTCACGTCAGGGACCTCAACAGACGTAGACGGCACCTCCACCGCTGGCGTACCAACAGCCGGAGTGTCAACAGTCGGCACCTCGACAGCCGGGGTCTTGACAGACGCGGAAGCAACTTCGGCGGCCGGTGCCGAAACCTCCACGGCCGGAGCGTCGACCGCCGGAACCTCAGCAGACGCAGACGGCACCTCCACCGCCGGTGTGTCAACCGCCGGCGTCTCGATAGATACGGAAGGAGCTTCGGGTACCGCAGCCACAACGTCCACGGCCAGAGCGGTCACGTCCGGGACTTCACCACCGGGGGCGTCAACAGCAACATCGGGCATCTCGCCGGAGGGTGCATCGACGGTCGGTCCTGTGGAGTAAGGTCGTCAAACCAAGCGGACGGGGTGAAGAAATTGGTCAGTGGGCAGCGTGCACAGCATGTCTCATCCACCGGCAACCGCGAGAGAGTGCTGTTCTCAAACAAGAGCAAAAGGCACGCTACACGCCCACATATCCATTGATTGACGACAAGGAGAGGTGACACAAGCAGCAAGTGATCTTGAGGGCTTTCGAGTTCAGGGCCATGGCCACAACCGAACTAACGGCACTCGGCTTCCACCTCCCCCTTGAGAGTCAAACGAACCAACACGGCCAACATACGAACCGAGGGAGCCAACCAACACCTCGCCTACTTGTCGGCACGCCTCCGCGAAACCTACAGCAGATTACGTTATCCCGACAAGGGACTTCACCCGCACATTCCGTTGGCCATTTTCTCGGCACTCAAACCACTAACAAAAAAAACAAAAACTTACCGGATACACCGAGGTCGCCATCGGCCGCGGGGGCAGCTACAGCGGCGGTGCCGTCGGACCCAACATTCGTCGATTCCATCTTGGCCACCACGTCTGAAACAGACGGCAGCTCGCCGGCCTCCGTCTCTGGCGCACCCTTCTCGACAGCCGCCGTAGCGAGAGAAGATACGGCTGCGGCGGCGGTTGGGACCTCTACTGCACCGCTGGAAGCGGCAGCCGGGGTTTCCACGGAGGGTGTCTCGACGACGGCAGGATTTTCCGCTACCACCGGCACGGCAGCGGCGGAGGGTGTCTCGTCGACGGACGGGGGTTCCGCGGATGGAGCGGGTACGGCCGCGTCGACGGCGGGCGAGGCTACGTCAACCTCGCTGGTGGCGCTGGCTGCCATCTCCGGCACGGTGGCATCAGCGGCATCAGCGGCAGCCTTCCCTACTTCAGCAGGGACAGCAGAAGTAGCGGCAGCATCCGCGGCAGGGGCCGCGGCGGCGGCGGAAGCTTCAACGGGAGTAGCCTACGAGGTGGGGGGGAAGGTTGAGGTCAGATGCACTTGACAGAAAGCAACATGGGGTTCCATTTGAGTCGAACAAGTTCCTGGTAAAAGTCCTACACGAGTGTGGTGGCCGTCCCAGCTCACCAAGCTGGCATTTCTCACAAGAGGTGACAAGGTGTACATACAATGTACAATGTACAATGAACATTCCAGCCGAAGGGTAACTTGTCAAGTGAAGTTTACCTACTTGGGAGCAACCGCCGTGCCGACATCCTACAGCAGTATCACCAACATGTATAAGTCACTTAGGGTGGTCGAGCAGACGCTTGTGCGCCTCCGCTGTTACTAGCCCGATCCACCCGATACGAGTAAGTACAACACGTGATTCGTCTACAACAAAGACAAGCCCACTCTTTGGCACACACCATCATAGCACGTCGCGCGTCGCATCGCGAGACATCGCAACACCCCCTCAAACTACACACCAAAGACCAGGGAGGGCATGGACACACCTCAGCCTTGGGCACGGTGGCCGTCGCATCCTCCACAGCGCCATCAGCGGCCGCCACGTCCACCGCCTGGTCCACCGGCGCCTTGGCCGCATCCGCCGGCGCCTTGTCCGCATCCGCCGGCGCCTTGTCCGCAACCGCCTCGCCGACGGCACCCGAGGTGACGGCTAGGTCAGCATCTGCAGGCGGCGCAACCTCGCCACCGGAAGGGGTAGCGGCATCGGCCGCGGCAGAAGTCGAAGCAGCGGCCGGGGCAGCGGCAGCGGCAGTTTTGACGGCAATTTTGACGGCAGTCGTGGCGGCTGGTGCCGTTTCGGGAACTACTTCTGCCGTTGCCGTCGGGTCTGTCTCTGCCTTGGTTTCTTCGGCGTCTGCTGCTGGTGCCGCCGCATCAGTAGTTGCCGCTTTCGCGGGAGCGGAGACGTCCACAGCAACAGCGGTTGCGCCCGCTTTCTCCTGGCAAGGGGGCGTTACAGGCGTGAGGACAAGCAGCAGACGAATCATAAGGGGTACAACCAAGTTCAGGGTTCGGGTGACAACAGGGAAGCATCCTCGGCACACAAGCGAAGAAGACCAATAGCCAACAGAATGGGCTGGGAGAGACTTATTGCCCCGTCGGTGACTTTCTCATTCGGCAGGCGCCGCATTGGCAGGACCAAAGCGTGTACACGGAATGGCCATGCCGTTGCCGAAGTCTTGCCGTGCAAACACTACGGTTCAGCACCTCTTGCCTACAAGGCATGACAAGGGTTTACACACCGTTTGATGCTTGTCGGTAGGTTCCTTCCCCCGAATGACGCCGGGGCAAGGGAGTAATTTCGGGATCGCAAAGAACCAAAGGCATTGCCCGCGTGAGGTTCAGTAACGTGTGTGCCACTTACCAGCACGCGGACATGGTATTACGCTTGCAAGCTGACCCTAACCCTCGCGGCAAAACACGGGCGAGGCCAAAAATGAACAGCAGCAGTCTAGGACTCTAATAACTTCGCGCTAGTGACAACATGAGGGCACGACCAAGTGTGAAGTGTTACCCACGTATGCTACCACGATACGACTTTTGTGCCGTTGTGCAAGAGGTTGTCTAGCGAGAATCGTGCAGTGACTGGCATGCCACACATAGACGTTCCCAAACTAACGCATATGTACGACGCTGCAGGCAAGGATGCGAGTGCATGTTCTTTTCCACCACCCGTCGTCTGCGCCCGCAATGTCGGACTGCGACAGGCACCCTTAGAGCAGAGGGCACGGAGCATCACATGGGGGGATGTTCTATCGATCCTGCTCCCTTGTCTTGAATCCACAAGATTATTCAATACTCCTCCCAATACGTCCTCGGCGCATTTGCTCCTGATTTGGTACTAAGCCCAGGCTGAACTAAAAGAAGCTGATGTACGTGGTCACAAGCGTGTCAGTCATGTAGCCTTACCAAGAAAAAGCAGAGCCAAAAAGTGAAGAGCCAGCTTCAAAAAGGCAAAGTTCTGAGTTCCAACGCATCAATGCACCATGTCAAAGACAGCAGCGGCACGGTTTTCATCTCCTGCGTCCAACACGCCTCCTGCCATTCGTTCAACTCTCTTGCGCCTTCTGTTGTTGTTGTTGTTGTGGTTTCTCACATTAGCTCTATAGTCCACAAAAAATGGGGAGCCCGTGGTCTCAAAACCCGGCACATACGACGACCGGGGAAACAAACAAAAATAGGGTACAAACCACTCGGTAAAAGAAAACAAAATGATAAAGACAAAACACAGGTACCGCACCGACCGTTCGAGAAAAGAGCCCTCGGAAACCGATCAAAATTAACGAACACAAAAATGAAGGAGGACGCTTCCCACACCCGCCCAAAGAAAAAATCAAAGGGTAACGTACCAGCACCAGGCACTACGCACCAGGGCATGGGAGTAACGGAGCAAACAGGACAAAGAGGCTGCTGTGTTCTTCGCGTAGTTGTTTTTTTTTCTCCCATCATTGGACCCCCCCCCGGTGTTTGCCATCGGGTTCGGTTTTCGTCGCTTGGCAACGACGTAGTAAACCAAGCCCCCCCCGAGGTGTTTGCCATCGGGGTTGGGTTTTCGTCGACTGGCAACGACGTTGTAAAACAAGTCCCCCCCCTCGGTGTTTGCCATCGGGGTTGGGTTTTCGTCGCTTGGCAACGANCCCCCCCCCCCCCCCCCCCCCTCCGTTTGGCGGTAACCATAATGGTGGTCGAGTAGATCATGTTGTGCGGGATGGAGAACCCTCGCTCCGCGCAAGGGGGATGATCGAACCACCTTGTGTTAAAATGGTTAAGCACCCTCGAGGCAGTTACACAGTGCTTACAACTGTCTCTGGAAGTGAAAGCACCAGAAAGTA
>CACKRE030001225.1:117793-129419 GCA_902602495.3 Ectocarpus sp. CCAP 1310/34 | reverse complement strand
ATGAGTACCCCCCCCCCCCCCTGATTACGGGCTCTGTTAACGTGCACGTGATCACACCGGTGACACAAGCTAGCATACCCATTCCAGGAAAGCACACCCGGTGATAAGTTTTTTTAACTCCAATGTATTATCACCGGGGTGTGCTCTTGTGTCACGTACGGTAATCTAAAGGCCAGGAGAGGAAATACCGTAGTGTTGAAGTATTTAACCCTTGGGCTACACTCTACTTTATGCACGTGGTAGTAAATCGTCCATGTTGGCCCCCTTCCTTTGCCTTTGAGGCTTGGCACCGGCACTACCGTACGTTGATGCTGCTGCCTGCCGGTGTACGCTGCTGAGGTGGGAACATCAACAAAAATTGACGCCAACATCGGTGATGCCGCTCTCGCTACCTGGCGCCTGTTGCTCCTTGCTGCTGGCCACCCGTGATCACGACAGGGTGGTACCGGTGCGGGCGACCGGCCTTCCTCGGCAGCCCAGGAGGTTGGAAAGGCCGCCCGGCAAGGGCAAGCAGGACGAGTTGACGGGATTCTCTTGTGGGGGAGATCGGAGCTGCCTAATGGTCTCGAGGGAGAGCAGTTCTTCCCCGATGTTGTTCCCAAGTAAGACTATCCGCAACTCAGACACCATCCGAAAGGGATGCAAGTGTTTACTGTAGCATCTACGGGTACGGGCGGTATTGACCAAGCGGGTGGTGTCTGACCTGTTGTTGGCAGCGTCGTTGTTGCTTGCACATCGCACGCCTCGTCTCTGCGCTATACAACTGCTGGTAGCATGCAGTGCGTGTCGCCTACAAGAGAAGCAAAGACTGTAGTTTTGTATGCAAACCTTCGGGTGCTACATTCTATTTTGACGTGATTGTATATCGTTCATGTTGGCCCCATCCCTTGGGCTTTGAGCCTCGGAACACTATCGATGCTGCTCCAGACGAGCTTCCGGTGTTAGTAACAGTAGCAACAATCTACACACAGCGGCGCGAATGAGAGTAACTAACTCCCCGAGGCTGCCTCACCATCGTTGCTATCCCTCTCGCCGTTACACCGTGCCGTGCGGGGGCTGTGCATGCTTCAAAAGCTTGACCGCTGTGCCTTTGTTTTTGTTGTTGCTGCAAGGGTGGACCCCGTGGACTTCCACGATTCCGGGGAAGAGGAGAGTGGCAACTACGACCTAGTCGAGGACCTCGTTACCGAAGAAACCTACAAGTGAGTTACTGACACTGTTGCTGTTATTCTCGGACATGGGAGTGTTTGCCAGAGGTCCGTTGTCGGGGGGTTCTTCGCAACTTTGGACCCTTTTCCTTCGGACGATTTGAGCCCGGTGCGTTCGGTGTTGGGCGTGCGCGATGCTTCTGAGGCTCTCCGGAGGGAGGCGCATGAGTGTTCCCACTCCATATTTTCTAGTACCACACTGTACCTATAGAAGCCATGAGGAGGGAGACCCCGCCTTTCACTGGCAACGCTCCCTCGTGTGGTCTACTCTTTCCATTCCTCCGTTGATCATTCGAGGATATCATGTGATGTCATCGCTGGGCCCCTCCTGCCCCCCGTATGTTTGCCTCGGTGTCTTGGGCCTACGCTACCTATTGTACGTGGTTTGTCTAAAGGGTGGCGAAAGACCAGGCATTGGAGTTCTATGCGTCGGGGAGCGGCCCGCGTCTAGAGCGGGCGCGCGCGCGTGCGGCCCGAGCCGCCAAGAACAAAAACGCGCGCCGCCGTCGCCGTCGCCCTAGTGGGGGTAGCGGCAACGCCAGCGGCGGGACATCCTCGGGTTTGGTGCCACGACAAGGCTCTTCGGATGGCGACGGAAACGGTGATGGTGGTGGTGGTAGGTTTTCTTTTGTTCGAAGCAGTGGTAAAGGTGGGGGCGATTGCAGCGGTAGCAGCAGCAGCGATAGCAGCAGCAGTAGCGGGTACAGCAGCTACGGTGGCCGTAGCGGCAGCGGCAGCGGCAGCGGCAGCGGCAGCGGCACCAGCGACGGAGAAAACGGCGGCACGAAGAAGAAGGACGACGGTGCCGATGGCCTCGAAGGAGCGGGCGGGAGGGGCGGCAGAGAGGAGGCCCTGGAGGAGGACCTAGAGAGGTACTGGTCAGAGACCCCATCGGGGGTGTTTGCATCATCCTCTTCGTCATCGTCGTCGACCTCTTCTGACTCGGAAGCTGAACCAAGACCCGACGCAAGACTCATCGCCGCAACCGCCGCTTCTGGGGCCGACCAAAGCGGTGATCGAGTTGGGGGAAACGGAGCTGCCCGGCCGCGCCTCGGTGCTGCGACCGGGCGTGCCAACGGTGCTAGCGGTAGCGGTGACGCCTCCCTGGAAAACAGAGGAGGGGTTGTTGGCGCTTATAGCGCGAGCGGCGGCGTTGCGGGTGCCAGTATTCAAGCCAATGGCGGCACCTCGGGTGCAAGCGCTGAGAAGGTTAGGGCTGGTGAAAACGACATGGACGTGGACGAGGAGGAGGAGGGGGGTTCGCCGGCTGACAAGGGCAAAGGGCCCGCGCGTCGCCGAGCGGCGGCTCGTGGCGTTGACGCACGGCAGTCTCAGAGGGACTCCAAGGGGAAGGGACTAATAAGAGAGACGGACAGTGATGACGACGAGGAGAGCTCAGGCAATGAGACTGAAAGGGTTAGTAGCAGCGACGGCGACGGAAAAGAAGACGAGGGGAGGAGGGGGGGAAGCGACGATGGCCTGGACGGCCCGGGAGCGGTGCAACTGCTAGGCCTCAAGGCGGAGTTCATGCCCGTGTCGCAGGGCGCGTGGGAGGACGCCGTCTGCCTTGGGGACTCCGGCGGAAGCGATGCTGAATCACGTCGCCGCTCTCCGGTCGGCGGCCGTTCCAGGTCGTCACCGGTGCCGACGCCCATGGATGTGTCCGCGCCCGGGTGTGACGAGGAGAGGGAGGAAGGGGGTGGGGCTGCGGCCACGGCGAAAAGGAAAGACGAAGGAAAAAGACGGGATAGGACTGTGGACGAAGGGGCGGGGGGTTCCGCTGAGGGGATATCTGGCTCGAAGGGGGGGTCAGCGAACGCTGCTGCTGCCGGGGCTGCTACTGCGTCTGCTGAGGCCAAGGTAGATTTGTTTGTATCTCTTGTTGGTGCCAGTCGACGAGGCTCGCTTGCTAAAACGCCCGGCCGCTTCAGCTGATTATTGGCTTTCCTTCCGTTTTACAGGAGTGGTGGGCTCGGTTTAGCGAACTGTTGCCGTTATGTCGGGGTGCAGTGGTGCCACGTGACTTTGTGGTCGCTACGGGGCATGTCGCTAAACAGAGGCATGTCTCTAAACCGCCCCCTTGTCTCTATTCCCGAGACTTGGGACCCAACTTCGCAAGGTGATGGTCGTAGTCGTTTCGTGGCCGATGAGTGTGGTTGCGGAACACCTCGTGTCATGCGGCACAACGAGTCGTCCCATCCGCCCGATGTCGTTAGGTTTTGTCGATCACCCCCCCATCTCGGCAGATTGCGGGGTATTTCGGTGCCGCTGCACGACCGTTGCACGTTGCATTCCGTTGCGTGCCTGCGCCTCGACGCGACATGCTAGGCGTTATGTCTTGAGGGGCAATACAGTTTTTGTCCGAGGCGACTGTTATTAGGCCTTCCCTCTCTTCCTTCCCAATGATTTGTGTCGAGGGCTTGTCGTTCATGAATTTCTTCTCATCGGTGTTGTCGTACACCTTTGAAGTGTGAAGCAAGTGCGACCATGTTGATTTTGTATCTGGGCCCATGACACTCTTCCACCCGGCTTCCTATTGTTTCTTCTGGTAGTAGTAGCTTTCTGTGTGGCTTTGTTGATTTCGCCCCACCCGATGGTGCATATGTCCTCCAGGCTCGGCCGCCGCACCCCTCCGTGCGGTGGTGTCGACTCCTCCTTATTTATGTAGTACCGCTGATTCGAGTACAGTGTTGTGTTGTTGACATGGCTGTGCGGCCTCCTGACTGCTGACACACTGCAACCGTTCCTGTTGATTACTGTTCTGTCCACCACTCTTCCATCGATTTGCGCAGAAGCCTACCGCTGTCGCTGCCTCCGCCGCTGGAGCTGCAGCTTCCGGGTCCAAGAAGGTGGGTTCTTGAAACTTTCCGTTGAGTGCGGCCCAGGTCTCCCTTGGAACCCGATTCCGGTTGTAGTTGCAGATACAAAAAGAGTCGTGTGTGTGAAGCTTTGATTGGCCCAACGCAGATGCGTTGAGCGCCAAGGGCGGTGGATGGTTAAATGAGGTTCGTATAACCTTTCATCGGTTGTGCAGTGTAGTTTATCGTACCCCACGTCTGCTGGGCTCGCAACTGACGTCTGATGTTGAGGTGCAGCAGGAACGCTGTCGGTAGGTTCGCCACATGAAAACACAAACACTAGGGCCAACAGGAGCGTCCCCTCCACCACCAACATCGACGACAACAAGGACAACAAAAACCTCGCGCGACTCTAAATCTTCACCCACTCCCCCGGCCAACGGCCGGCCGGGTTGTTTGGTCCTTGCTGTTGTGATTTATTTTCTCCGATGCGATGATGCGTAGTGTTGATTTTTGGTTGCTGAACGTGTACTGTAAGTGTAAATGTGATTGTTAGTGGTGAATGATGGAGGTTAATGTTGCTGTTGCCTCTAAGGTGGCGAGGCGTAGGGCTGGCATGGGCATGGGCATGGGCATGAGGACGTCAGCGTTTCCGGCGGCAGAGGGGAGCCCTTGGATCGACCCCCCCTCTGTGCTCAATCCACAGGTGCGATACTGTAGCTAATCAGGGTTTTGTATCTGGCGCCGTAGTTGCTTTTGTTGTTGTCGTTGTTGTTGTTGTTGCCACGCACAAAGAATTCAGCGTTCTTGCGGAATTTCTGAAATGTCAGAAAAACAGCGAACGACGCCTGCTGATTGGATGGTGCAGTCAGTTCCCATCCCTGGGTGCAAGTGCAAAGTTCCCTTCCCACTTGAGCCGTCTCTCGTCTATAATCCCTATCAAATGTCCCCTCGGTAATCGAGGGGACATTTGATAGGGATTAAAGACAGCAACTGGCGGGAGCGTGGTAAACGGGGCACGAAAAGGAGGTTTTCAAGATATTTCTCTCGAGGGAAAGCGAGACCTTCTAACCCAAGCCCTAGGTTGCCCGGTGCCTCCTATCAACGGTGGGCTGGGTACTTCTTCCGCGCTTGCCCCTAGAAGCGCTTTCCACCCAAGGGTAGACAGACGCGGCGCAACTTCGCTGTTGAACCCGCGGCGTAATCGCCCCGCGATTCATCCTGTTACTCAACCTCATACTCCTCCACTCTACAAAGCATTCGTTCTAAATTAGACCATTCTAAATTAGAGTCGTCCCCGTGTACCCTGGCACCCCCCTGGTCAAGTAGTTCAAAGGAGGAGACAATCATGCCATTCTTTGCGAAAAAAGCAGGTGAAGAAAATGGGGACAAAAAGTGTCCCCACAAGGCGATCTAGCCCTAAAGCGGTTAAACTCTATTCTTGTCTGCCAAGCTCTTGTCCCATTAACTCGCTAACTTGGTTTGTGGGTTCTTTGCCAAGCATCGATCGCATTGTTTGGCAGAGTGCCGAGTCCATAGTTGTATCCTAGCTGGCCGTTTCTGTTTCTGTTTACGTACAGCCAATGCTACGGGGTGCCTGGAAACCAGAAGATTTTGATCATGATACCCTGTCATCAGCGAGGGCTTGACACACGTACACTTATCTCACCCCTTCGGGCTTGTAATCCAATGACGTTTCAAACTGTTTTTATCCCTCTCCGCACAGCGGTGTATCCACCTTCAGCAACTCCCGGTGTTGTTCTAAGACCATGTAGTGTCACAGCAGGACGGTGTTGATTTTTCCACTTTCGATGGAATGTTGTTAACCGGTGGAGACAGGTGGATGGGGGAGGTTGGGAGTCGCAGGTGCTGCTGGACGACTCCCAGAAGCTTAGGAAACCTACCATCCCGGTGTACCTCGATGACCCAGACATGCTTTTCGGGGCGTTGCACACGCCGAGGCCATCCCTCAGGATACTGCAGACCGAAGCGCAACAGGAGAATGTGGGTCGTTGTCGTCATCTTTGTTTTGTGTCTTTCTAGGCAATCGCATGGCGAGGGTTAGGAGTGCGTTGTTGTCTTTGGTTTTGGTGCAGAGCGCCAGTGATAATGTGTGTCGTTGTTGTCGTTGTTGACTTGTGTGTCGTTGTTTTTTGCGGGATTGCGGGGCAAGGGAACAGTGTACGGAGAGAGAGAGAGAGAGAGAGAGAGAGACACACACACACACACTCAGTGTGTGTCGCCAACGCAAGTCGATCCGTGTCGACCGCTCTACCCTACCCACGTCTTCCAACCATCCAATGCGAAGCCATGGCACGTCTCAAAGACAAAACATGGTCACATCCCACCGCCGGCACGATAGATGGCCACCTAGCACTGTTTGTCGCAAATTGGCAAGCCATCCACTATTTTTTGCCCCCCATACCAAGCTCCGACTCCTGTGTATCCATCCCATGTCCTTCACCCCGCCCGGCCATGTACACGACAACACCTACGGCTACCTGGGCGGCGAAACAGAGCCACATTTTGGAGAGAACGAACAGGCGGCAGATGGCCACAGAGAAGCAGAAGCGTCTGCAGTCGGCGGCGATGAAGACCGGGTACACGATCAACACGGTGGGGGACGGGAAGGCCAGCCGCGCCGAGAGCAACATCAGGTACGTGCTAATTGTAGTTTCACATCTCGCCAGCTGACTACTCTGGGTATTGTACGCGCGCTTTGTTTTCGTTTTGCGTTTTAGTTCGTTATTTCCCTCTCTGTTTTCCGTGTACGTAAGCATCCCTCCCTTATTGTTGCTGTTGTTGGCCTGCGTCCACGGAAGGCATGCGCGTTAATACTTGCAGTGTTTGACGGATGCAAGCGGTAATACACGACCTGGCTCTATTTCCTGTTTCCACTGGTATAGGAACGATTGTCTGACCATGCATGCATGCACGGTCCATGGCCAGACGACGAAGTCAAGAAGTAGGTGGATCCTCCCCCTCTTTCTCTTTGGGGCTGCTGATGTTTATACCTTGGTCAGTCGGCACTCGTTCTGCTGGTCGCTAGTAGTCGCGCCGCGCTCTCCGTACGTTCCATTCCGTGTCGACGTGCCAGCGGTGTCGCCGCTCAAAGCCGAAAGAGGCGGATAGTAAGACACATGTAGGAACTACGATGCAGAGGTTGCATGAAAATTGTGTACCTCACGTTCACCGCGAACAAATAAGTGGCGCTGTTGATGAGGAACCACAAGGACGGTGGGAGCATTCTATTGCATCCCCGTGATTAACATACGCTCGTCGCGTCATCCCCCCCCCGCATCTCGCCCTGCGTCACCCCCTGGCTTTTCCTTGTCCCCTCCGCTGCGCCCCCTCTCTACGTGTTTGCCTCCGTGCCCTTCGCGACTGGGCTGGCGTTTGCCGCTGTTTTTGTCATTGGTGTCGTTTTTTTATGTTGTTTTCAGGGCTGTCATCATTCGGCCCCCACACCATGCCTCTCCGGCGGAAGACAAGGTAATTACTGTACCCCAAGAACTGCTGTTTGGTGCTGTTGTAGGGCCTAGGGGTCATTCATGCACATCGTTGCTTGACTCTCTGTCATGTCCTTGTTGCACGTGAATCCTGGTGCTGCGAGTGTCTGAGTGTGTTGGGTGCCGTTGGCTGCTGTATGGTGTAGATTATGTTGTGCGGTCTATTCTTGCAGGCGAGAGTCGCTACGGACGAGCGTCTCTCGCCCCTCGATCGATATCTCACTCTCAGGACTAGGAATAGAGTATCGAGTATCGAGTAACGACTATTGCTGAAGTACCTGTCGCCGTTACAGCACAATCCTGGGAGAAAATTCCAAGGATATTCTACAGGATCAGGAGCAGTCGGTCACATCTTTCGGTTCGGTGTGGCTGATCAGTAGGACCGATTATCTTGCACTTCTCTTTCTCCCTCACTTTCTCATTCTATCTTTCTCTGCCTCTTTCTTTCTCTCTCTCTCTGTCTCTTTCTCTCTCTCTGTCTCTTTCTCTGTCTCCTTCTCTCGGTCTCTTTTTCTCTTTCTGTCTGTCTGTCTGTCTGTCTGTCTTTGTTCATTGTCTCTCTCTCCCCTCCCATACTTGTGGTGTCGTACACAAAGGTTTTGATCGCTGCCCCAAAGAGCTGGGATGACATCCGCAACCTTCACAGACCAAGGATGCAGATCCACACGCTCCTTCCCAATCAGATGTAAGTTAAATGTTTGCAGTCACATAGAGGACGTGTTTGCAGTGTTTGTTTTTGCCGCCATCAATTGGCTCCGTGCTGCTGTTGTTGCTGCTACTGTCGCTGCTGTCGCTGCTTTGCTGTCTTTCGTGCTAAAGCCCCGTGTCGTGGCTTGAATCAACCTTCTGAGACCGACAGCGGCACACTGTAAACTATGAGTAAAGTATACGCACCTCCGGTACGCGGTGAAAGCTGACGAAATGTCGATGCACATGCGACATCAAACCTCAACCTCGAATAGGTCGATCATTCGTCTTCCGAGAAAGCCCAAGGCATTGCAGGGGGGAGGGCAGGGCGGCGGTGGTTTCGGCGCTCGTATCGGAGAGGTGGTTTCGATGCCCATGCACAGAGAGAAGGCAAGAACTGGATTACTCCAGCATTGACGAATCGTTGCTGGTTCCCTCGATGCCCTTCGGCACCCGCTGTTGTTTTTGAAAATTTTGCATGACCATCACAGAAACACTACCCTTTCGAGGGAATACCGCAAGTCGTCGAAGGGGATGTGTTGAAGACCCTGCTGTGAGTGAGGGCGAACACATGCTGTTGTTGTTGTTGTTTGCTGCCCATCGTGCCCCTGCTTGCTTTCGCTGCGATGTTCTCGTTGGTAGGACCGTTTGGTGCCGAGCTTTTGACGTGCTGTGATTGTGGGCGTCTTGACATCAATCGCCCCCTACACTTTTATTTCGCCGCGTTTCCTCACAGGACCTGCTTCCCTTAGAGTCCCACTCCACCTTCGTGGTTGTCGAGTACGTTGAGGAGAGACCTCCCCTCTTAGGGTCCACCGGCATGGCTTCGACCATCATAACCTTTGTGCGAAGCAGCAGCCGCCGGCCAATCGGGGGCATCGAGGTATGTCAATTTGGCATTCTTCTGTTCTGACCAAGATTTCGTCGGTGATCTATTTCGATTCCAAGGATCAATCTTTCACTGTCATTGTTGGACCACTTGTGTGTCTTTGCGTCCTATTTAAAAACAGCTAGCTGCATTTTTTCGGGTTGTGTCGCCAGAGGTAGATCTAATAGGTAACTGGTCCATGTTTGTTCAGTGGACTCCTACCACATTCGGAGCCTCTGTTTGGACATGAACGTGTGGACATTTAGGGAAACGAACCGTTAGGACGTACTTTTCAAGTGGGACTCCTTGAGCAGCTTGGTTTACCTCAGTGAGAGCGTGCTCACGAATGTTCTCAAGAATGTTCTCAACAGGAACTCCTATTTTCCCTTCCCTGAACTGCAACAGCAATATAGGACGTCGACATACTTGTCAGGAGGCTCGATTTTGAACCCGCTGTTGTTTTCATAAACCATAAACGGACATGCGAACATACCAGGATTAGCCAAACGATTTCACGCTGACAAGGTAAAATATGTTCTAGCGTGGAGGGATAATTTCGTTTATTTTCTGACCCGCTCTGTCTGTCTGTCTCTCTATCTCTAGGTCTCTTTCTGTCTCTCTCTCTGTCTGTCTGTCTCTCCCTCTCTCTCCCTCTCTCTCTCTCTCTCTCTCTCTCTTGTCTCTTGCGCTCTCTCTAGATTTCGGGCGTGCTTATTTGCTCGACGGACGCAGCAACCCTCTCCCTCTCGCCTGGCGTGTCCATCGTGCAAAACCGTGATCTACCTCACCGCTTCCGCTGTGATTGCTTATTGTTTATGTTGTTCATATTGTTTGTGTTGTGGCAGGCGGGACGAAACTCGGGTGCGGCGGGGTTCGGCGAGACGAGGTGCGTACATTGTACCGTGTTTGACACAAGATAACACCCCCTCCCCACACAATACCACTCCCGGCGGTAGCTTTTTTCAGGTGTTCCAAATCATGAACGTTTGTCTCATATCAGTTGTTGCGACGTAAGATAACACCCCTCAAGCAATGTCACACCGGGTGTACATTCGTTTTTAGGGTCAAAATATTCCAGCAGGGGTTATTTTTTGGTGTGTATCGTACTCGGTATACCGTCGGTAGACACACATCGCTCTCATAGCAGTAAAGCGGTAGATGCAATAACAATTGCCAGCTATTCTTGATATTCTGACGATTAACGTCAACGTCCCGTGATGGTGATTTGGGCGACATGGAGCAGGAACACCGACCGGCCTCGTTATGAACAGACAACAACGACCAGTGTTGCGTGCGGCAGGGCACAGCGCATCATTCATGAGATGTAGCCCCCCGCCCGTCTCGTGCTGTGGTCCGAATACACCATTCCTGTGCCGCAACCGTTTCACGTTGACGGCGTCGAGCGCAGAGAGCTTAGTCCGCAGGAAGACTCACCATTTCTGGGGGAGATAAGACCCGGGTCTGAGCAGGCATCCATCTGCAACGGCCTCTTCCGCGCCCCGATCTTCAAGCACCACGTGAGAATACAGCAGTAGAGCACTACAATTTGAGCTATACAGTTCATCACTTTTATGTGAGAGATGCAATAAGTACGTGAGAGATACAGTAGAGAACTTCCATGTGAGAGATGCAAGAAGTACGTGCGAGATACAGTAGAGCACTACGTGAGAGGCGAGAGAGGCAGCATGAGGGAGGACGTGCCGAAAATGTAGAATTCGAGGATCGTGAGGATAAACCGTGCTGGCATTGGTTGTGACCCTTGATCTCGATTAGTTAGATTAGATGAGATTAGATCGCGGACCGACATTCTGAAATATAGTTAATCTCCCTACATTTGAGTGGGTGCTGCGGTCGTGGGTTGGAGCGGTGTTTCGCCTAGTTCGTAATAATATGTTTTTGCGGCTTGGCTTTTTTATCCGCCCACTCTTCCGTCTATCTTTCTTGTTGCTTGGTGGACAATCCTTCGCGCATTGGCCGGTCGGTCGCCATTCAGGCGCCGTGAATGTGTGGGTAGATGGCACGAGGAGTTAGGTCAGACGTGACCTCTTTTTCTTTTTTTAATAACGATGCAATGATGCCGCGGCCCCTCTTGCGCGATTCGTCAAACACCAGGCTCCTGATTCTGATTTCTTGCTCATTCGAGAGCCAATGACGAAGAAAGAGAAAGAGCGCAGCTCCGAGAAGCAGAAGAGCAAGAAGGAGAAGTCCGGAAAGGTATGGAAATTGTATGGTTTGGTACGGTACGGTATGACATGGTATGGTATGCCGTGTTGGTGGGTATTCAATAGTCGGTGTCGTTAGCGAGTGTTGTGTCGTAGGCTGGGTTATAGGTGCTACCACTCCTCCGGCAGCGTATTCGGAAGCTCGATCGTATGGACAGCGCCGAGAATGCCGCCGTTGGAACCGTCGCGCTGAGAGCTTTCCGAAAACGTGCCTTTGAATCTGGCGTCCTCCTCGATCTCGAGTACAATCGTAGAGGCTTGGGGGTGTGTTATCTTACGCCACCTACGATGCTGTACTGCAGTGTGGCCATTTTTTTTTGGGGGGGGGGGGGGG
>CACKRE030001225.1:107658-117707 GCA_902602495.3 Ectocarpus sp. CCAP 1310/34 | reverse complement strand
TTTTTTTTGGGGGGGGGGGGGGTGATACACAAAGATAGCGGCAAAAAATGCATGTTCGCATGAAAGCATGCCTCGCCTGCTATCAATAGGCCGACCCTTGCTGTTTCAGACGTTCGCTGGCTTGCACAACGTGGGCTATTGTTGTTCACCGCGTACCGAAAGTGGCACAAGATACCACACCCTCTGGATAGACATCGACGCTCGACTACTCCGCGACGAAGAAGACACATAGAATGGAACTGTACGTTTCGGAAATAGACAGGGCGCCTCAATGCCGCCGTTTTCGGCGCTGCCACCCTCTCTACCGTGGAGAAAATGGGCTTTGAAAATCTGTCCGGGGAGCGTGGCATCTTGTGACGCCGGCAGTATACGGCGCACGCCATCCCCAAACGAAGCCGTACTGTTTGGCAGCAACCGTCCGTCCGTCGGTCAAATACTGGGCCAGATTTGTCACCTGGTTGTCGGGTGATGGCGCAACGCTCGCGTTTCCCGAATGAGGTCACCAACTCTCGAATGACCTACCCAAATACCTCGAAAATCAGCAGCCTGGTTTTGGGCTGGGCACCGTGCATGTTCACGGCTGTATTTCGGTAATCGAAGTCCCCCCGGTGCCCGCAGTTTTTCTTCAGTGGCGACAAAGGGGGCGGCGGTAGCGGCGGCGGCGGTGGCGGCGGCGGGGGAAAAAATGCTCCCGGAGGGGGTGCCGCAGGGTCATCGTCGTCCTCTTCCTCCAAGGCCACCTTCAGACACAACCAGTTCTACGTCATCCGCCCCATGCCAGTGTGAGTATTGGGGCTACCGCGTTTGTTGTTTGTTCCGAACTCGAGTTTAGGCGGTAAGTTCACCGGCATGGTGGGTAGGTATGTCCCTTATGGAGTACTTGGAACGTCCCATAGGTGTTTGGCGTGAGTATTTTCACTGCAGTTACACTTGGACACAAGCGTATCGTGCATGGGGGGTAAATTTCTCCCCTCCCAGCCGTTGTGTCAGTTGTTGGTCACGAAACTTCGAATCGTTTTCCTTTCGCCCCCCCATCCTCTCGGCCATGCTCTCGGCCATCCTCAGACAGGCAATCAACCCCTTTGCTAAGTGCCTCACGCCTTCTGCCCATGCACTCTTGCCGCACTGCTCCGACGCTCGTATTTATAGCGTGTTTTTGGTGGGGCAGACTGAGCCTCAGATGGAAGCACTGGAACCCACGAAGGCCACGTCAAAAGCCACGCATGTAAGTAAAAGCGCCTCTCGTCTGTGCTGCCTGTTTGTTTGTCCTTCCTTTTTATTTTGACACTTGCGTCTCTTCCCCCATGTCGCATCGGATGTCTCTCGTTCTATTCCTAGCTAACTCTCACCCGTCCGCGTCCTCTCAAAGACGCGTGGTCAATGGTCTAACCGCATGTAAGACATGAGTATGTCTCTTTCTTCTGCACGTACATTATTTTTTTGTCAGTTGAACATCGTTACATTTTTGGCGAAGCGGTTGTTCGACACGACCAAGGCGGCACAGGCAGGCAACGCCGGGATTCCCTTCAAGAAAGTGCTCGAGGAGGCCAGGTTCCTATCACTGCCTAGGGCCAAGGTATGCACAGTTGCATGTTCAGCACGACGCCGGCGTTGTGGGTTGAAAATTTTATTAGAACACAGAAAGGCTATCTACCCGTTGGAGATATAGCCACAGTCGAAAGGGATAGGTTGAAGTCTTTCAGTGAGAGGAGGTTAACCGGCTGGAGACTGGGAATATGTTGGGTCTGTTCAAGACGGACACTGAATTATACGTTGTTGTTCATGATACCTCTTGTTATCTTGGTCGTTTGTTGCCGTCGACGTTTTGGTTGAAAGCGCACCCAACCGACTCTTCTTTCGGTCAAGTCAATCAAGTTTCTGCTCAGTTATCATCTCCCGCCGCATCCTCTCTCTCGCTCTCTCTCTCTCTCTCTCTCTCTCTCCACCACTGTTGCTGGTGCTGTTGTCAGGACTCTGCCAAGGGGCGTTTGAAGGAAATGGTCCGAGAGATCGGCGAGAGGCGAGACGCGAGGGACGATGGCGACGGCCCAGTATCGACGGAGAGCCTGTGGGCCGCCAAGCCTGACCTCAACATGCAGCAGGTCACCGCGCAGGTGTGGTTGCCTACCCTGACTCATCTTGTTTTTCATGCTCGAGTCGACCTGATCGTGGTTTCTGTGCCACGTTGGTGTCCAGATTGTGTGCAGGTCCTGCTGTGAGTGCCTGGCCTACATCGACGGTTCACGAGTAAACAAACACATGCAGCACTCGCACTCAATATACACGCGGCGCATACTTGGGAGATTGCTTGTTTCGACCCGTCGATGCTGCTGTGGTTTGATCGACCAGCAGGCTCTCGCGGTCTTTGCTGATTAAGTACATAACGTGAACAAGGGACGAACACTCATGCACCCGATAACAAGTGTAGAAACGAAAGTCTCCCTTCTCCTCCCCTCCGACAGGCGGCAAAACTCTTCCGACCTGAGGACTTCTGCGCTCTCGAGAGCATGGTGTCCGCGTGGGCCCACCTCTCTGACGTTGGGCTGGACACCTTGACCTCCCACGATGCCGTCGCGAAGTTCCTTCTTAAGATCAAGAAGCGCCACGACTGTTTACTGGCCCAGGTAGGTGGTTGCTGGTGTCAGTTGCTTGCTTCCGGTGTTCATGTCGCTACTCGACAAGGGGCTTCTGCTAACGATGTCGCTACTCGACGAAGGGGTTGTGCTATCGATGTCGCTACTCGACTCGACGAAAGCGGAGCCATCCGCGACCACAAATCGCCGGCACGTTGCGCGTGTACGCATCAGCCGCGAACGGAAAAAAGCGTGAAGAGACTGACCCGTGTCATTTCTGCGGATTTATCACTTCCGCAGCCAAGGCAAGTGTGATTGTAGTGTCTCGCTTTTCACGGAATTGCGCGCCTCGGCCACAACCGTCCTTCACCAGGATGCAGAACGCCCGTCGCCAGTCCCACCAGCATCAAGTAGGTTGCCTGTCGTGTACCTGCAGCATTTGTTACAATCCGTTTTCTTCGGAACCTCTCCGTCCCGTCCCGTCCCGTCCAGCCGGGCCCCATTTCACCCCGCCCCGTTCCATTCTGTTCCCGTCCCGCCCCGTACCGCGTCATCTCATCCCTCCCCGCTCCGTTCCATTCGGTCCCGTCCCGTCCCGTTCGACCCAGGTCAAGGAGGTGCGATCCGCGAGCTCGGCGCTTAGCAAGCAGAAGAGCGTCTTGGCGAGGGCGGCTAGGGTGAGAGGGCGGCAGCCTCCGGAGCACGACGGCGGACTGACAAGGCGCCTCGCGTGCATGGAGAAGCTCTCGGAGGTGCGCAGTTGCGGTGTTGTTTTACATAAATCGATACGATATGGCGTTTTGGACAACAGCTCCACCATTCCATCGTGTACGGTAGCGGTTGGGTCAAGTTCATGGGGACGTTGGTCCCAAATGTGTGATTACCATGTTGTACGCTTTTTCGGTATGATGACCTGTGGATTGTGCTGTAGCCTGCAATAGTCGTTGTGGCAAGTTCAAGGCGAAGGTCTAGGGGGTGCGACGCTTGTGGTAACTCACCTGGGGTACGGACCGGCTGTGGCGCAGCGGTCGCTACGGATGGGATGGATATGTCTTCGGGGGTATCCATGATGATGAACGTACGGTCTAGGACAGCGTGCGTAATGCATGATGAATACCATGATGGGAACGCACGGTCGGACTCATTCGATGCTCGGTTACGGGCTGTTGCAGCAGCGGGACTGCGGTGTGCGGCATGCGTATCCTTGCTTGGACGACTTCTTGCAACCTAGACGTGAGAAGGAGAAAGAGAGGGACGCCATTCATGTCCGCTCGTGAGCGAGCGTGTACGCCCGTTGTTGGTGTTGCCGTCGCTGTCGCTGTTGCTGATTTCTTGTGCTTGGAAATATAGTAACGGCCAGAGAAGGACAGGGGAAACTCCGTTTTCGTGCCTACCTGGCAGTGCCTTTTGTTCCGATTCCTTGGGTCATCTATGTGGCTCTCATTTTCTCTCTCTGATGTGTGGGAATGAATATACAGGTCCTTGGGACCCAGCTAGCGGAGCTGAAGCGCGTCCGAGCCGTGGCGCAGTACATGTACAAGGAACTCCAAATGGTGCCGTGGACTCTGACCATCAACTACCTCAAGCGTCACGGGATCACCTCTTCCCCTGTGAGCTAGGCAGCCATAGCCACACGAGCACCCAGGCACCCAAGCACACAGGCACAGGCACAGGCACAGGCATATAGGCACACAAGAACACGAACACACAAATACACAAGCACTGGGTACAGGATGACCGCCGCAAAGTTTCGTGGTTTGCCTCGAGTTGTCTCTCAAGGCGGCGTAGGAGTACTCATGAGCCTGTGGGCCGGGGTGGGCTTTGTCGTGAGCTTGCTTTCCGTTTTTTGGGGGCTGAAGACCCTGACTCCGGAGATACATACCCGGCATAACAATACCCCGGGGCCTCGACAACCAGGCTTGAAAGGCATCGGGAGGTCTCTATGTACTCTGGAGCGTTGTCTGAGTAATCCCCATTGATCCTACGATTTAGGTAGGAGAATTGCACGCTTGCGCACTTCGTTATCGCGTCTACATGTGCCTTCGTGCAAGCTCTTCGTGGGGTAGCGTATTACCGTGTCAAGTATTGTCGTGTTAAGCAACAGGACACGATCGTCCGGCGTCCATAACGCTCGTATTTCTTCGGGAATTCATAGATGCGCGTGATGATTGCGAAGCACGGACGAGATTTCGGGGATGCAAGGGGAGACATCTCAACGTTGTTCTCGGAACCTTATTCTGACCCATCTATGCCCGCCTCCTAGGCCTACATGTGCGTGCACAGCCACTCTTGTTTCGAGTCTTTGTGCCGTTGGTGCCTTCTTGGATTCTTTTTGGTCATGCGGTACGCAGCAAATCCAGCTCGGTCATTCCAACCGTCGCTTGAACATGTAATTCCCGAACCCACGGCGGTCTGTTCTTGCTACCACCTGCAGTTGTCGCAACGTGCCGAATCACCCGACCATTGTACGCTTTTCGTGATTACTCATCAGGCGGCCAGTCTCCTGATGCTGAGCGGCATGGGAGACCCTTCTGGCTGTGGCGAAGGGTTCAGCTTCCTTCCACGTCCTGCCGAGCAGGCGAAGGCTACGACTTCCTTGACAACTAGCCAGAAGATCGTCGCCGAGAGGAGCGTGCAGAAAGTCACCGGCACCAACAGCGACCTCAGGTATTCTTCGTCGCTGATGATGGTGTTGCTGTTGCTGTTGCTGTTGTTGTTGCTGCTGCTGCTGCTGCTACTGAACCGGTTGCTGTAATTGTTATTGTTGATGCTGTTGCTGCTGTTGCTGCTGTTGCTGCTGTTGCTGCTGCGGTTGTGCGGTTGTCGTGTACCGTTCACCGTTCTTTTTCCAAACTTGTTCCGTATGTGGCAAGCGTGACTTCAACAAAGCAAGCGTCTTCCTCGCACACACGAACCTCTGTGGCACTCGCTCCGAATGTGGTGGCTAATCTGGAGTTCCTCTCTGCCTGTAGATTGTCCGTCTGCAGGCTTATTGTCTTTTAATGATCCGTGTGCGGGCCCCCCTTTGCTGATTCTCTCGGCGTGTTGACTGTTCAGGCGACTGACGATGCTCCAGCTGGCGTCGACGTGCGAAGCCATGGGAATCCCGAAGGACACTGTCAAGACCCTCCGACGCTGGGACAGGGTGCACATGATCAAAGAGCTGGCGGGCGTTGCGGTAGGTACCGTACCGATTGTTGGTCTTCACCACCTCCTTCGGCTGGTGTCATTCTGCATCCCTTTTTTATTCGGTTGCATCTTTCTGCAAGCTGTCCTTCTGGTTGTGTTTGGTCGTCGTTATCATTCCTCTATGCATGTACTTGTGTGTGCGCTTCTCTGTCTCTCTCATTCCTCCTCTGGAATCGAACCGATATTGTGTTTTCAGGTGGCCGAAAACGTGAAAGATCAGAACATCTACGCGCGGTTTGTGCGAAAGAGGCGGCCCAACGCCACCATCGACAAGGACCTCTACCGGGCGTGAGTATGACCCATGCATTCGGGATACCAAAGGCCGATACCTGGTACATGTTGCGCTTGTCTCGCGGGTTTGGGGTACACGGGCAAATTCTGGTGTCACTGTACGAGCTGCACTGGTCGTTGGGCCGCGATATCTTCCTTTTATTTCAACGAACAATCAAGCGGCAGGAGCCTTGTTCACAACTGCTTGTGAGTGAATCGACGTATTCACATTCCTCGCAGCGGGAATAGCAGCACCTCACCGTACGATACGGTGCCAAACCGAACAGTACCGTGCCATACCGTACCGTACCGTACCGTACCGTTCCGTGCCGTGGTTGTTGCAACTGGCGCCTCTCCTCTTGCGGACGTGAGTCTTTCACCACAATGGCATATCAACAACATTGCTAACTTCACTTTCATGCAGTTGTCCAGCACGTCAAGTGCCTCTCAACTTAGCGTAAGCCAAGCTGTGAGCGCACGGGCGAGTGGTTTAGTGGTGCTGTGCTCGGTCGTGCTTATCTTCACGCTACGCCCGCTGCCACTGGTGCCATTTCCATATTTTTGCTATTTTCTCGACGCCTGCCGCTGCTCCCGTTCTTTTCCGCTGGCAGAACCTGCAACGAGATCTGGGAGAGACAAGCCCTGGCGCTTTCGGCAACAGCGGAAGATGTGCAGGAATACGGCAGGTGATCGATCCTACATCGTAGTCATGGGTGTCTCGCTTTCCTGCGATTCAGGGGCCCTCGTTCGGCGTGTTCATTTCCTCTCCCCCTCTCCCTTGACCGGAACCTTAGCCACCTGTTTCTCCCGCGTCTGTTGAGAATTTCTCCTTTGAATTTTGTCCGTTTTTTTCGTTCTTTCATATCCTGTGTGGGTCATTTTTGCAGTATACTTTTTGTGTACTCTTTCTTGGGTGTTAAAACATACCGAACACCTTTCGCGACCTTCCTCGCGTCTATTCTTGCCTGTTTTTGACCCAGCGAGTCCGCATCAAGTTCCAAGGCCAAGGATAAGGCCGAAGCTTCCAAAGGTAAGGGCGGCGAAGCGTCCAAGGGCAAGGTGGCTGGGGCTTCCCCCGGTGGAAGCAAGGACAGCGACAAGGGCGAGGAGAAGGAGGACGGTGACGAAGACAAGGAGGACGATGATGGTGATGACGATGACCTTGACGGCTTGAACGTGGATGACCTCGACCTTAGCGGTGACGACGACGACGAAAACGACGGCCTCAACTTGAGCGACATGGAGGAGGTACATTCTTTGCTGCTGCTGCTGCTAAGGTGGTGGCGACAGTAGCATCCGCGGAAGCGGTAATGGCAGGAGCTTTTCTTTGTGTGGCAATGCCGATGGTGTACGGCGACGGACGTCGGGAGTGGGTTCGGTCGTATTTTCTACCCTCCGGCAAGACAGCATGTTTGGTATGATGTGACCCATCTCATTTGAATGTTGTCGGCGATTTGAAGTTGTTAAGACAAAAGTTCGCCCGGGAACGTACCAGTCTCCGAAGATTTGATCTTGTCTTCTAATCACGGGCTCTGCACCGGCTCGACGCCTGTGCGATGGCCCACACGGCTTGCGCCACCGTCGCAAGTGTTCCGTTACTCAACTAACTTGAGAGCCGTTTCTGGTCCTCAATCAACGATGGTCGTGCAGACACTGGAGGGGGGGGACGGAGACGGAGATGCCCCGGTTGCGAAAAGCCTCCAAGATCTGTCTTCCTCGTCCCAGAAGAACACGGACGAGCTCGACGACGAGCGACAGTACCGCATGCTCCAGCAAGACCTTCATGGGGTTCGAGGGGAAGCGGCCCGGTGGGGGACGGGAGAGGTGAGCTCGAGAGGGGGGGGGCGAAATGTCGTTTATGCTACTATGCCGTGGGACACGACGTCGGAGGGTGGCGATAGAGCCCGGAGCCCTACATCGATTACCTGTTTTCTCCCCATTTTTATCGGATGGATGATGATTTTCCCCACGATGTTTGGGCCCGCCTTTTCCGCAACACCGTGCTGCCTGTTGGCGCTTGCTTCCGGTACACAAAGCTTTCCTGTTTTTTTTTTGGCGATTTTTATCGAATTCGCGATGCATCCTGGATTGCTCCGCTTCCTTCCTCACGCGGCGCAAAACAGGGGCCCGATGCCGCTCCGCAGGGGAGCATGTCGCTCAACGTTGTGGAAGCTCGGAAGGCCCAGACGGAGGAGCTGCTAGGGCAGCTGGGGGGACGGGCGCAGCTCCCTGCGCAGGCCGTCAGGCGTATCACCAGAACGGTCGGGTACGTGTCTTCGAAGCATTTCTTATCGTGTCTTGCCGTTTCGTATTCGGAGGATAGTCGCAGTTTGTTAGTCATTGTGCATGACCTCGTTTAGCTTGCTGTGTGGCCTTCTGTCTTGCATACCTTTTGGTGGTGCACCTAGCTTCCGGGCAAGCGATTCATCTGTTATTCTCACGTACATATGCCCCGTTCCCTGCTTCGTTGGCGACAGTGCTGGCCAAGTCTGTCTTCCTGGTGTGCTTCCTCCTACTCCTGCTCCTACTCCGCCTCCTCTGCTTGTGCTGTCGCTGCTTTCCATCTCTCTCCCTCATTCCATAGTATTTATAGTGCATCTTCCCCTCTCTCGCTCTTGCTGCAATGTCCACCCCAGTCATCCCCACCGCTTCAACAACTGAGTTCGCCATTCGATGCCTCTGCCCGAATCTAGGCCGGATGGCACTGAGACTGTCAGGGTTTCATACTCCTTAAGGAGGCAGGACCTCGTGCGGCTGGATGCAAGGGTGGGAAAGAAGCAGACGGCGCTTTCCAAGGTACTAACAAAGGCTCCCTGTCGATGGCCGTGCGGAATGTTGGCATCGTCTGCTGCCTATTGTTTTGTCTGTTCGGGTGGAACTGTCAGAATCAATGAAACCGTTCCAAGAATGGCTTGCACCGCTTGAGGGTGCTGTACCTCGGTGGTTAAGCTGATAGAGTGAACCATTGGCCTTCTTTGGTGTAATCCCTCTCGGATTACCTAGCACCATTTCGTGCTGCATTTTCCACTGATTGATGTTTCTTTCGATCACATGCGGTGGACCAAACACGTTGTACGTTTCGCAGCACTCATCTACCACACCTCCTTTCTCAACTTGCGCTTTTTACATGGCGTGCGAACTCTCGCACACAATGGTTTCGGACGTTGGATTGTTGACCTTCTTCCCTGGGCATAATCGATTTTTTTGCGTTGGAAGAGTGCCGCGGCTTCCGGAGGGGTCGGCGGCGCCAGTCCTTTGAGTTTCTTCTTGCCCAGGCCGCAGGCTTCTGCGGAGTCAAAGGCGGCGGCTTACGAGGAGGTAAGCGGAGGAGACGAATCGGGGGGGGGGGTGTTCTCTTATGTTTGGCATGCCTTCGCGGTTAGACCATTGACCACCCGTCCTGGAGAGGACGGAGCATTGTTCCCACAGGTCCGATCACGGATGGCCAATCGTTCCTTTCTTCTTTGCCAAAGGTGACTCAACAATGTCTTCCCTAGTCTGTCTATTCTAACGATATCCCTTCCCGCCTTTTCAACCCACCTCCAATGCCCCAGTACAGCTACCGTCCTTGCCTCTCTATTCCATGCCTCAAACATCTCCCTGTACGTCCCATCTATTTTTCTCAGCTCAGTCACGTACACTTCCCTCTCCTTCTTGTACCACTGACATTCCGCGACTACATGAACACGGTCTTCGCATTGGAAGCCGCAANCGGCACAAGCAACAGATATCTTCTCCTTGAACCCCTGTAGACCCTCCGTTTCCAGCGTTTCATCTTCGCCGATGTCGAGCCCCTTCCATACGTCCTCTACAACCTTGACCCATTCCGTGGGTTGTCTACCCCTCTTTTTGTTCGCCCACGTCGCCTCCCATACAATTCTCGGCAACCTCTCCTCTCCCGTTCCGCACATGCGATACTGCCATGTCAGCTCCCTCGCGTCTCTTCCCGACCGTAGGTATTGGATCCCCAATTCTGCCCTGACGGCTGCATTACTTGTGCGCTTGGAGCATCCTAGG
>CACKRE030001225.1:86351-98924 GCA_902602495.3 Ectocarpus sp. CCAP 1310/34 | reverse complement strand
CCCCCCCCCCCCCCCCCTCTGTCTTCTTCTCGTCGCCTCCCGGAGAGGAAGTTCGGAACTCATGCCGCATTTTCTCGCGTTGCGAGTTGTTGTTTTTTTGTTTGCAACGATCCCGACCAACGCACTGACCTGCCCGCCCCTATACCTCGCACAACACGTCTGTGTTGCTGCTGTGTTCTGGTAACCTTCATCGGTGCTATTGTACGCTACCTTCGCCTCAGGGATCACCGCACACGAAGCACGAACAACACCAAAGCTAACTGGTTTCTCTGCACTCTCCTACACGCTCACACGTAGGGCCGAGTGCGAAAGCCTGAGGAGAACATCTACGCGATCCAGAGGCAGAACTCACGCTCAACGGTGGAAAGTCGCGACAGCCGTCCGAGGAACCGGATGCGGAGCCTTCTCACGTGAGAAAGTTTTTGTAGGAATGTGTTACAAGAGCCGCCTTTGTTGGTGGTTTTGTTTTGTGCCCTGCTTTGGTAGGTTTGTCGTGTTTGGTGGTTCTGCATGGTTATGATATCATTTCCCGTTGGAATCATGCCGCGAGCTGTTTACATGCACTTTGCGCGAGGCATGGAGGACTTCTGTTGTTTTGCAGTATTGCACATGGTTGGTCGATCGTATCCTCTTGCGGTGTACTACGAAGTACTTCGTATTCCTTGGGTGGCAGTTGTTTGATGTTCTTGTGGTGCATTTCAGTGGTGAGAGACTGACTGACCGTGTGATGCGTATGGCACGTCTGGCATGTCCTCTGAATCCCTCTCCTCCTGGATGCTACCGCACCGTGTACCGGGACTAACCGTGGGCCTGGATATGAATATGGATATGGATACGGATGTGGCGCCACCCCCGACAACGGCCATGGGCATTTCCGCTGGATATGGGTCATGGTCTGGCGATGAGTTCAGAGGTGTGGTCAAGAATCTTTTCGAGAGGCCGGACTCGATCTACTTCCGAGCACCGGTGAAGCGTAACGTCCCCGACTACTACACCAAGATCAAGAAGCCCATGGACCTCCGCACCATCCAGGACAAGATCAACAACTTCGAGTGAGACCCGTTGGTTTGACTGATCTGCTGTGCCGCTTCGAATGCATAGTTTGTAGATAAGAGAGGAGTACATTATTGTTGAAGATTACCGCCTTCGCTGCCGGTACTCTACTCCTTCTGCTGCCGAGATGCTGGTTTCACTCATTTTCGTTTCTGTTCCTCTCGCGTTTCTGTTGTACCAAGATGAAACGCTTCGCCTGGTGACAGAAGGAAAACATGAAAATGGTCAGGGTGGGGGGCACAAAGGATGTGGACGTTATTGTCGGTCACAGTAGTTAGTGGATTGCTCAACGACGCTGGTGCTTCGTGGGAGATTTACTGTCTCTATTATTCTCCCGCGATTCCAAACAACAAAATCAACATGGGGTGCAATGAGAATTGACGTTTAGTTTCACTCATTTTGATATTCCATCCAGTGCAGGTCGGAGTTTCTGTAGTGAGTTGGCAACAGTTTTTCCTACCCGACACAAGTTTATTTACATATTTCCTCGCCTCGCTAGCGTTGCATTCTTTTCGCTTGCCCATTTCGATGTTATCAGCGTTTCGGTCACCCGATGTCACGAATTGCGCCCCGGATTTTGTGTTGGAAACCTCGAGCACTTCGCCACGCCCCAGGTCGTGTTTGGTCTTAAAGGAAACCGATTCGTAGTTGGTACGGTGCCCGGTCTCCTCGAAGCCATGTAGCGCATACTTTCGTTTATTTGGTTTTCTTCTTCAGGTACCGCGGGGCCTCAAAGTCTCGATTGTTCAAGGTCCAAGCCCAAGTTGCGTTCCATCACGAAACGCCTGTTGTGTAGGTTTCCCCAACGATTCAACCCCCTTTAGTTGCGGGTCAAGTGACAGTTGGAACATCAACAATCACGGCTATTGCTTGGTGGATGTTTTTTGCTGTTCGATGTTCGCGGGACGCTGTTTCCTTTCCATCTCTACGCGGTTGGCGATGATTTTTATCCGACGGCGAACGTTTTGGATGGCGGTGCTCTTCGCGGTTGTGGCCGGTCACTCCGCACTACAGCTACACCAGCCGCGAAAACCTGATCGCTGACATGCGGCAGCTCGTGACCAACGCCGAGATCTACAACGGACACGGCCATGTCCTCGCCCAGGTATTTTCGATGGCTGCGGCAAGATCAAGTGCCGCCTGTTTTAGACATCTGTGTATGTGGCCTGCTCGTTATTGCAGCGCAGTCGTAGGTTTCCACATCGTGTCACTTGATTGTGTGTGCAATAACGAACGATTTTGGTGTTTCTGTGTAGCACAATGTGTGTAATGTTTGTGTCAATAGAGCGATGTCGTACGGACAGCTGCGGATGCGATCTGTCTTTCCCACCCTGTCATCTTCCGGAGAGCAGGTTGAAGTCAGTGACGTTCCAGCTTCCCTGCTGGTGCTCATCTGGAGCTCCCGCCTTGCATTTCTGTGCCCTATGCCATCCTATTTCTGTCTTCAGCAGCCAGGAACCGTATTTTGTAGCGCGTACATGAGACACGTCAGCGCAAAATATCGAAATGGACACTGGTGGGGTGTTTTTCGGAAGCGTCTGTGTGGCATGCTCATGACAGTACATGACACTGATGGTTTAGTGTGCCCTGCTCATTATGCGGCTAGCACCTCGATCTGGGTATTCTCACATTTTACACGTCTCTTGGAGTTCTGTGGTGTGACGAATGACCGCATCTGCGGAGCGCCGTCAGAGGTTGTCCCGCAATAACCGACGTGACCAATTAAAGCCCGTCCAAACGCAAAGACCAAGCACAGCATCCAATGTTAATCTAGCACGTCTACTTTCCCTGTCCGCGTACCCCCTGTATTCTGTCCGTGCACCCCCTGGATCCTGTCCCCGTATCCCGTGGATCTGGTCCATGTTGTCCCAGAACGCTCGTGACATCATGGCGGACTGCCAGGCCCAGCTGGAGGATCCTGAGATCGCGGAGGTAGAGGAGGCGCTCACCGCCGAGCACCCGGTGAGAGACGGAATTGAACACAGTCGATGCGGCCGACAACGAGGGTGTGTGTGCGTTGCTGCAGGCCACATTTTCCATTCGGCCGCGTTAGCTTCAATAGCCAGGCTTTTCTGCGTAGCAAACCCACACAGTGCTCAACCACTTGGTCTGTACGTTGTATCGAGTCGTTCACTTAGTCCACGTTTTTTTTAGAAGTTGAATACCTAAGCGGCGAGCCCCTGATGAACAAGTGATGATTTGCGAGATTGCAGTATTGTGTTTCTGCCGCTGGTTGGGCTTCGCCGAAAACGATATCTCTTGTGTACTAATATTTTCCACCAAGGTCGCCATGCGAAATCCTCCCTCCACAATACCCGAGTCTACGTGCATGGCGTCCAAGTTCCACAAAGACGTATGCCTGGGACCCGTTTTCGGTGCTCAGTGCCTCTCGGGTGACATTAGTGATAAATGTGCGCCAAGCCTTTGTCGAATCTGTGGTGCACATCGTGTTCTCGTATGGATGGTATTTCTGCTGTTGCGTGGACGGGCGACGAGGCCATCATTGCCAATCTAGTCCACGATTTCATCCCGCCCTTGGCCTTGCTGATCATATCTTATCTCTACGTTATGCTTTGATAGGCGCCTAGAAAAAAGTTGAAGACGGGCGGATCAGGCGGGTCTGGAGGCCGCGGTGCGATAGGTGAGAACAAAAGGGGAAACAAAGTAGAATTAAAGTAACGTAGACCAGATGGGGATAAACGCCACTGTCACCTTTTCGCTAAGAATATTGCGATGGATTGCGTGTGTATCCATCTTTCTCCTGCGGTTCGGATTGCGGCTTCGTGATGTACGAGGAGGCTGTTCGCCACAAAGTTGTTGGTAGGCAGAGGTCGTGATTGACATGCCAAGACGACGCGTGAAAGGCCTTGTTGCACGGCGTGCTGTTTGTGCATACTATTGGCCTTGCAGATTCGCCACCCCATGTTCGTTTGTCCTCTTCACTATTGTGGGTTTGTGCTTGTAGAGTGGAAGACGCCGCCACCATCGTTCCTACGTCTGCCGCCACCATTGCTCCTACGTCTGATGCACTGGCGGCAGAATACGCGACAAACGGGAGTGCGGTGCAGAGTGCGTTGCTTCGTTGCTTGTATGGCATGAGAGTTATCGGTTGGATTGTTGTTTTCTTCGAAGCCAAAAGACGAACTTCGTTGTTGAGTTGACTCTCGAGTCGGTTGTTCTGATCTCTCTCGTGCTGCCTCCTCCCCACCCTTGTCCGCGTTACCGACACATTCTCCAGGTGGCGGCAAACCTGTCGCCAAGAAGAAGACGAAGGCGGGGACGGGCGGAAGGCGTTCACCGTCCCAAGGCGGGATGAGCAGCGCCTCTCAGGCCAGGTACGTTTCGAGGACGGACATGACCGTGTTGCCGTGTTGCTGCTTGCTGTTGCCGGCTACCTTTCATTTGCCGCAAGGTTAGCACGGGAACGGTTCTATTGAGCGCAGCAGTGGTTTTGTTAGGGTTCGGGTTCGAAAATGGGCGTTGTCTTCGGGTGGCGCTGTGGTGAGGCCGGAGGCCCAAACCTCTGTCTACCGCGATGTTTAGCTATGAATCTAGGCCCTCTGCCCTTCCACTGGGAGGATACTCCAGATTTTTCGGAATCTGGCGGCAATGGCCTCCTCCCTGGCCTCCTTAACCGGATGAAGTAACAGCAAACCTCATCATGTTTTGGCGAGTGTGCGAGAAACTCGCGGTAGAACTTCCCGAGACTTGCGTCCCGCTGGTTTTGCATGTTCTGATGGCGTTCTTGTTCGATCCTCTCGATGCTTGACGTGCTGTCCCTGTCCCAACTTCCTCAGAGTCTCGGCGCTGGCAGCATCCATGTCTGCACCTTCGTCCGCCCACAGCCTACCGGGCAGTCTTTCTTCCCTGCAGCAACCCCCCGCCGCCTTCTCCGCCACTGCCCGACACCCGAATCCCAAAGCGTTGCCCGGGGGGGGTGGGGCTTCTCCCGCAGCCCCTCCCCGCAAGTCCACCATCGCGCCACCATCGGCGATGGGGTTCGCTGGAACGGGGGCGGATGCCGGTACCAGCAGTGATAGCAGTGATGGGGAGGAGGTGGTAGAAGAGGGGGGTAGGATTGTTTTCTGAGTTGATAAGTGTGGTGTGAGATTGGAGAGGTCGTGTGTGAGATCGATGGCTGGCCGTGACATGTGAAGTTGTGGAATTTCGTACAGTGATTCGCGGACAACTTGCAATTTTCCCCTTAAACTCTCCAGCGCCTGATCAAAGTATGTATTTGAACAGATGACAGCCACAGCGAGCAACGGGAAATGTTACTCCGCTATTCCTCTGGATTGTGCTGGAAGTGAAATTGGACATGGGACTCTTCATTGGTCCCTTTATGCCACATGCAACGCTTCATGAAGCACTGGCCAAGCCCGAATTGAACTCCCCCAACTCTCAAGGTTAGGCTTGCAACTTGGCTGCATGAGTCCTAGGCAGCACATATACCGGCGGGACAATTCAATGCCTTTGGGGGCGAACCACGCTGCAAACCCTGCGGCCAAAATTGCTTACTTTAAATTGAAAACTTGTGGTGTCACCTCTCAGAGTTCAGGGTTAGACTTGTCTGTCTGCATGCCATTTTATTTCCTTTACCATATTACGGAATGGGATTCAGTGTATGCTTCAATAGATGCAATGTGAGCCCAGTATCTGGCAGGTCTTATTCTACAATACACTCACCTCCTGTGTAGACTTGTGACTCACCCAACCGAACCAACAACACACTATACTTCGTGCTTTCTTACAGGGATTTTATAGTCCAACATTTCCGGTCGGTTGGGGTATTTTCTCGAACGGGTACAATGTATGTGTATGTCCTCCTTTATTTCGAAGAATGGAACGCGCAGAGATGGATCCTTCATTGAATATGCGCTATGAAATCTGTGGCGCATCACTCGTTTCGTTGTATTTTTGTGAGCGTCGTTCTATCTGCTGCCTGTCTACGGTCCCGGCAACCGCATCGCTGCCGAACTCGCCGGCCGGAAAAAAATTGGTGGCCCGAGTTGGCTGCTCGCTCATTTTTCACCTTGAGTTCGTGTGCACGCTTGTCTCGTGTTTTCCTCACTGCGTATTCGTTCTGTGCCCTTTCCCCCACGGCTCTCATGTCATGGTTTACAAGTTATCTAACGTGTTTAGCCTGTTTGCGTGTGTTCTGCTGCTACCCACCCGTGAGCCCGTGAGCAAAGAGCTCAAGATCGTTTGTAGTACGAAAACCGGGGACACAACCCCACCATCCCCCAGTTATGACAAAGTAACAACGCCGCCTGAAACATGGTGACCCACCATTAGTCGAACGGTGAGACGGACGTGTAGTTCAGTTTTGGGCACGCGTACGGTGCTGCAGGGATTATATATAGGTGTAGTAGTACCTCTTCGGGCTCTTGTACACCTTTTTCTTGCTACGTGTGCGTGTTCTTTAGATCCTCAGATGGCTCCAGCACTTTCGTGACCACGGGCCGAGAGTCTTTGCTAGATTTTGGCATTTAGCAACTGGCATACGGTTTAATGCGAAGTCAACAACAACAACAACAACAACCATTTCCGACACTCTCCCGCCGCATCAGCATGCGGGTTGGTGTTTGGTGGCACCAACCGTACCACGGGGGATAGGTACACGAGTTAACGTTATCGCAATCTGACGTTGTGATGGTACGTTGAAAGCCATCATCCGTATTCCCGTGCTGCTAGTGCAAGACGTTCCTAGAGCGACCATTGGCGATCCCTGATCCCTTGTCCATTCCCGTATTCCCGTATGGACCGCCGGGAGAACAGCAACTGGCTCTCTTGCTATTACCTGTGTGGAAGAAGGTCACAAGAAAGGGACAAAGGCCGCTCTTGCAGCAGGAGCAAGCGTGGACGGCCGTCCCCTGCCGTTAGCTTCCCCGATAACATCTATGCGGTACTTTTCAACCAAAAGCCAGCATGGTCAACCTGCTTCTCGAGAAATAGCCAATGTCGATGCCGGTGGTCCGAAACATGTCAAGGCAGACGTCGGAGTAGTCGCCTTTGCCGAGGGATGCCGACCACTTAATGTCGCCGCTCGGCGCTGTGATAAACATATCATCGGCCTGCTTCTTCAGTCAGGTGCTACGGTCAACACCACGATGCATACGGAAGCACGCCGCTATCGGCTTCATGCCGATTCTGCGCCATCGAATCTTCTTCACCTCAACTTGCCGATGTCGGGCGAGAGCTGCTTGGGGCAGGAGCTGACGTCACTTTTGTTGACATGGCTGGACATATTGCGCTTCACTACGCTGCGATGGACAGCGACGATATGGATCTGATCGATCTCCTCGTATCTGCTGCGCCTGAAACGCTCATGTTGATTGGGAAGGAAAAACTCCGCTTTGTGCCGCAGCGCACGTCGGCAATGCGGGACTCGGTCAGCTGCCTCTTGTCGGCGAGAGCGTCTCAGCCGGCGCTAACGCACGAACAAATCAAGTGCCCGCTGGTGGCAGCGATAGAAATGGGTCACGGTGGCGTCCTCCATATTCTGCTGGACGAAGGGATGGAGGCACTCTACGGCCCTGTGATGCATGATGCGATCGTGGAAGCCGTGGCGCATAGGCGGGCAGGCATCCTTCAACCACTAGTCTACTAAGGTGGGGAGAAGAGAATTTAGGACCCTGGAAAGGGTTGACTGGGTTGCGTTTGATGGCAACCGTCATCCTACATTTCGCGGCAAGCTATTCCGATCCTGCCACGATAGGGTCCTGCTCGCACTTGGGGCGGACCAGGACGAAGCAAATGACTGCGGGAGAATTCCGCGTGACGTCATTGGAGTGCGTGAGGGTAGCCAGGAAGAACAACGTGCCTGCGGTCGAGTCCTAGAGAGAGGGCCAGCTTGTCGTGCCCTATCATGTGCTTGGCCAGCGTTTGGTGAACGTTTCGCCCGTAGACAATGTGAGCGTGAGGCATCATGCTTCGCAAGATAGATATCCATAGAACAAGGAACGTAGATTCGTCTACACATTATTTATCGCAAGAACGAAAGGGCACGTGCTTGGTCATGTTGGTCAATCTTTGTCCTTCCGGACTGCTGTAGGGACTACCTGCGTCGCATTCATCACTTCTCAGCCGGCCACGTTTAACGTTGTTGGTTAATGTTCAGATAAGGGTGTGATATGTTTCCCTGTGAATTGTTGGGTCATGCCCCCGGCCGTACCTAGTGAACCGTAGTGGATTGTGGATATTGTACTTTGGGAGCATCGCTTACGGTTGTATTGTGGTCTAGCGCTTCAGCTGTGTTTCCACCGTATCGTGAGGCCGCATGTTTCCAATTCAGGTCAAAACGCATGCGGATAAGCCCAACCAGTCGGCCTTGCTGTCGTTGTGTTCGTCGATCCCCCCTCCCCTTCTCAGCCCTCCCCAGAAAGCGCAGCGCAATGTGCGACAGGGGCACGGGGGAGGGGGGGGGAATACGCCAGCAAGTAAGTGTAGTGCAATACCAGCCCAATTTCTTCGGGGACTCTGCTGGTCAAGGGGAGTGTATCAAACAAAATGATGGTGTATGGTACCACGCCGCATGACCCGATTATTCACTTCCACAACCCTCAAGTTTCTCTTGCGCTTTTACGAGTGCGAGCAAGGTACACATGGGCGACATATCACCGCCTTGGAAACGACCCAGGCGACAATCTTCGGCGTCATTGTTCTGTACATCCCTAGTGCGTGGTGTCCTACACGTGGCATGCAGTATGCATCTGCCTGTCTGTCTGTGTCATCGACCACAAACTTCTCCGGCTTACCTCATTCATTCCTTTTGTTGTGCGTCGCTCGATTTCATTGCAGTATGTACAGCAGCAGATGCAGTCAAGATACATTCAGGCTGTGCATAGTGCGAATGCATGGATAGATGAGTTGGGCGTGTTTTTTTATCCTTGTGTGGGTGTTGTTGATTTCTTTGCTTGATTTTCCAACAATTACTTTCCGAAGAAGGAAGCGACAGCAACAGCAAGGCGACTCGGCGGGAGGGGGCTCTCTGCTCCATCTTACATGCCCAAGGTTTGGTGCCGTGGGGTAACGTGCGCGTCGGGAGAAACGTTTTGGTTGACCCTAAAATACCCACGTGAGCGAGCGTCTGGTTCAAGTCGCGGGGGTCATGTGCTCATCGTTTGGTTTTCCAGCGATGCATTTTCGAATGAAGAAGCAGCAGCAACAGCAATGCCACTCTGCCACTCCGAGGAAGGTAGCTCTACCCAGGATCTTTCTGGTACCAGGACAGATGCCATGGGGTAATGTGAGTGTGGAGAAACAAGCTCTGGCCAGTGTTTTCGTTGTGTGGTATGAAGGGGCTGTTCGTGTGTTTGGTTACGGACTGGTTAGATCAACCGGCAACAACAGAGGGCACGCAGATGGGGCTTATGTACACCTTGAAATAATTGCATGTGCGGGGACCCCTCGAACTCCAGAGAGGACTTCACTTCTCCCCACCCCCCTTGCGTGTCTAATACAAGAGATAAAACTTCTTCCCCTTCCATATACGAACACACGAGTGTCAGTCCCTCGAGGGAGAGTCTAATAGGAATGTCAGGTCGCAAAGATGGGGGTGACTCCTCCAGCGACTCTGCGGCGGAAGGCAAAAGGAGGTCAAGAGAAGAGCTCGTGGCCCTGAGGACGCAAGCTAGCTCGCTGACGGATCAGATGAGCCAGCTCATGTCGCTAGTGGAAGATACCGTGAAGGCAAGCAAGAAGGAGGAGCCAGCTGGCGCTNGTCAGGTCGCAAAGATGGGGGTGACTCCTCCAGCGACTCTGCGGCGGAAGGCAAAAGGAGGTCAAGAGAAGAGCTCGTGGCCCTGAGGACGCAAGCTAGCTCGCTGACGGATCAGATGAGCCAGCTCATGTCGCTAGTGGAAGATACCGTGAAGGCAAGCAAGAAGGAGGAGCCAGCTGGCGCTATGGAGGGTGCCGCTGATCGCGGCGATGCTAGGGAGAGCGCCGCCGCGGAGTCCACGAACGCCAAAGGAGGGGCACCGTGGACCGGGAGTGCGCAGGACGGAAGGTACCTGCGCGAACCTGTTCGAGAGTCTGGCCCGTCAGGGGGACACAGCGGCGAAGCAGGGGGCTTTGTCCCCCAAGAGGTGAGAGTAGACGCTGCTCACAACCAAGATTATAGTTGTGCCATGGGAGGTGGTGGTGCTGCTGTTGGCTTTGGATACGGAGCCGCAACCCCAGCGACGGGGTATCGAAGTGGGCGGTACACTTCTCCTCCGTTCAGCGGGAAATCGAAAGATTTAAACGAATGGCTGAATGATTTCCGCATGGCAGCTAATGTCGCAAACCTGTTGCAACAGTTTGACGAGAGCGGGGGCTTGGAGATCCCCGTCAACAGCGGAAAGAGTAAGTTTTCGCTGTCACAGCAGTAACGGAGCGAGCAAGTAGAGCTCGTATTCCACGCGTGGAACTTCCTGTCTCACGCGTTGAGACAAAGATCGGAAAATCATGAAGAGGGCAGAGACGCCCCAGGGAGCTCTTCGTGAGGTCAAGACCACACACGACCCTGAATCATCTGTACAGCCGTCAGAGGACCTCAAGTCCCTGACGTCGACCAAGATCCCTAGAGGTGAAAAACCCCAAAACGCCCTAAATGAGATGCTCCGAACCGCAAAGTCCTTAACCGAGAAAGGACTAACTGTCATTGAAACGTTCGCCCTTCACCTCTTCCTGGATGCCCTTTCGGACGAGTATGCCATGACAAAGCACAACCTACGACACGCGAAGGAGTTGACGCGGGCCGATGTGCTAAAGGAAGTAATGATCGAATACAAGGCAATCAAGGACAAGCTGGGGCAGGGGAAAGGAAAAGGGGCGAACGGCGCAGAGCAAGCGTACTTCGCCGACGGTGAGGGCCGCAGGGAGCGGTACTCAAGTAGGAGTCAGGGGCAAGGTCGTGGTCGTGGCGGCGGCCGTGGCCGCAGAAGCAGTCGTGGCCGCGGCGGCCGCTTAGGCGGATCCGGAGGAGTCGAGGAGAGCAAGGGAAGCGGAAGTGGAGGCGCCGATGGCGGCGGTGGCGGGGACAATAAGTTCCCGGGCCGGCGCTTCATGTGTGAACATCGTGGCCATCAAGCGATCGGCTGCACTGCCAACGAGAAGGACTTCTTGCCGTGGTGTGCTCGCTGCGAGGGGTGGAGCCACACCAAAGAAAAGTGCGCGACGGAGGAGGCCGTCCTAGCGCAAGCGGTGGAACATGAGAGCGACGTGGACTCCGTGGAAGACCAGGCGTTTTGTGCCGTGGCAGTCCCCCCAGGCGAGTGTGGTATCGTTGGTGAAGTAGGTCTAGTGGGGGTTGTGGAACAAGGCCAGGCGGTGTATGTGGCCGACACAGCGGCCACGTGCTCCATGTTCCGATGTGCAGACAACTTGGTGAACTACCGTGAGCGCCGCGGTTGGGTGAAGGGGATCGGAGGCGACAAGGTCCCCGTTCCTCTTCTAGGATACGGAGATGTAACCTTAGTCCTACAGACGGAAGATGGTGGAGTACCCGTACCAGTACTGAATGCTGCCCATGCACCAGAGGCCCCCTACAACCTCCTCTCGCTGCCTTCGTTGGCGGAGGAGGGCCACACGTATTCAGGGATGAAGGGGGGCCTCACGCTGACCACGAAAGACGGCAGGGAGGTGTGGTTCCGCCGGATTGGAAAGCTGCTGACCCAACGAGGCTATCAAATAAAGCCAACGCTACACACCGCCTGTGCCGCACTCATTACTCCTGGCGATGCGAAAGCAGCCACGCCCACTGACCTCAACGAGTACCACCTCGCGCACGGCCANTGTGAAGGAGCAGTGGGACGAGGAGCAGACACGCCGTATGGAGGAGATGTACAGGCACGAGATGCAGGAGGTGTTGGGCCCGGAACAGCAGGCGTTCGGGGCCGAGGTCGAAGCCAGCGGGTCTTCGCAACCACTCGCAGACCCACAGCTAAGGCCGAAGAGNCTTGGCTGTTCGATGTCCAAGGGACAGGTGAAACCCGTCCAGAAGAGCACGAGCACACGCGCAGTTAAGAAGTTGTTTCGCGTGTATCTCGACTTGGGGGGAAAGATGAGAACCAGGAGCATTGGTGGTAACTGGTACACACTGATCGTCAGAGACCATTTCTCCCGTTGGACGCGTGTTTCCNGTGGACGAAGCTGACGAGGCCAGACATCGCCCTGCCTCTGGGCAAGCTCCAGAAGATCGCCCACTCACCCACCGGGAGGATATGGAACGCGCTTGTGACCTGAACTTCACGAAGGACTTCGGCATCACCTACGTACGGGGGTCAGGACTAGACCTAAGCATGTTTGTCGATGACAGCCACGCTGACAACGAAGTAGACAGGCGTTCTACGACCAGGCTAGCTGTGACCGTAGGTGGTACCGTAGTGTGTGCAGCCACCAAGACGCAGCCAGTGACGGCTCAGTCGACCTCGGAAGCAGAGTATATGGCAGCCGGGGAGGGCGTGAAGGAGGCGTTGTTTGTGCGTGGCGTTCTGTCGTTCATAGCGCCCGAGACGAGTGGGGCGAAGATCAAGG
>CACKRE030001225.1:58781-82138 GCA_902602495.3 Ectocarpus sp. CCAP 1310/34 | reverse complement strand
GGGGGGGGGGGGGGGGGGGGGGGGGGGGGGGGGGGTGTAATACGCCCGCAGACTATAGCAATACCAGTCCGACTTCTTGGGGGGTAATCTCCTTACAGCGCCAGTTGAACAGGTAGTACTGCAGGTGTCCATCCCCGATCCCGAACTTGAGCGTCTGCGATGTTTTCGAATGTGGTTTTTGATGGCATGGGGTGAGGAGGGACCATGAATCAGCACAGATGGTCGGATATCTGGGGTGAAATGAACGGAGATTGTGAAGGAAGGGTGCGGTAGAACGTATGAGAGAAAAAAGCATGCATTTCGTTCTTTTGCATCATGCGACGGCCAGCCTCCGTGAAGCTCATGGTCTCTAGACCCGGGGTACGGCGAGGAGCGTCATGGTTCAAGCAAAGTGGATTTGAGGCACAGATTGTGCTCTTAGGAAATACAAATCTGGTAAAGTACCGGTTCAACATACGTACAGCGCTGTCAAGAAGACTTGTCGGGTGCAGGACTACGGTAGGGTTTGCGCACAAAATCCAAACTACTACATAACACATCTCTCTTACAAGATAAAGATACGGGTATATGCAACAGGCGAGGGAATGCGAAGCAATCACGTGCCGTTGGTTCGCCATCGATCACAGACCACCGTATCATGACGGACCCAAACGTGTCTACATTCGCCTTTGCAAAACACGCGTTATCGCCTTGTGGCAAAAACACGCGTGACAGCTTCAATGCACAAATAGGTATGTAGACGTGCTTGACGTTGTGCTCGTCTTGTGAGGGCAACAAGTCCTCGTTCCCGCTATAAGCTATATCAGGATTTGACCTAATATACTGACTTCTCCTGCGTCTGTCGGACACATGGAACGTCTCACGCGTGAATTTGTGACACTCCCATGTGTCGATTCTGCAATATGGAATGAGCCGTTTTTGCGTTTACAGAGATACGGTATCGCATGCCTAGTGCTCATCCTCTATCCGACCCCCCATACCGGGCGAACGAAATATCACGACCAACGTGTCAGTGAAAAGAGTGAGTGTTCTTCCATCAACATCAAGAGGTTTAAAATGGGCAAAATTGGCGGCAATGGATAAAAATATAATTTAATAATTTTTATGCATTATTTTCACAAAGTACCGTGCAGTGAGTGAAGTGAGCTACTGTAGCGAGTGTGACTCACCTGCAAGAACTCTTGGTTCTGCATCAGGTTGAGGGCGTTGAACACGTCCATGCCGAGGTTACGTGCCAGCACCAAGCTGTCTCGCATCAGCTCTGTCATCGATACCTGCGATAGTCAAGACAATGGTACGCCTGATATGAATAGTGTCGCTGAGCAAACCAACTCCGGCACAAACCATGGGTCGAAGAACGACTCACCCTTCAACATCCTGTAAATTTCGACCGAACCGTAACCAAAGCAGCGTCGAGAGGTAAGAACGCCGACAAATCAAACGGCTGTGTAGCAGGGCGTCCTTACGACTAACCGCTCCGCCTTATGGTGTTGGTGACGATGTGGATGGAGCCCCCCGTCCCACACCTCGCCATGAACTACGGTCTGGTCTACACCGATGCGACATGAGAGACAAGCCTCGTATCTCATCTTAGACTCTGCAATGGTTGGTGTTGGTGTTGGTGTTGGTGTTGGTTTTGGTGTTGGTGTGCTCGCCCTTCCTCACCGTGGTGGCGACGTTGTAGAAGGAGTACGCCGCGTTAAGCGTACGGTGCTTCGCGTGCCCAATCACCGTAGATGGCAGGTGGTAGAAGCTACACATATCCGTCACCTGAGTTATTGAGTGATGGATACCGAAAACGACCGCAGATGTGATGGCTGTACTAACAGCACTGGAGGGAGGAATGGCAGCGGTAAAGGGAAAGAGCAGCCGTGTGGTCACGGTCATGTTGCCCCCGAACTCGAGGGTGGCTTTGCCAGCTAGCTGCAGCAGCGCGCCGCTACCTCTTTTGCCCAGAACCCCAAACGGGGACACGAAAGCGGCTTCAAGGAGAGCGTACCATGCAGTCCAAACCACACCGCCAAGATCGGAAACGAAAGCAGCAGAAAATTGTAGGTAGCGCAGGCCGCGGGCACGCAACATTCCAACAGAAAGATATGAGGCGAGGGCAGCTTCCCGTCCCTCTCTATCGCGCTATGCAACGCGGCACTGCCCGTTGGGTGGGAAGTCGTACCTTCCCATCTCTGTCCTTCACCACGAAGCAGTCCACCACCCCCTCCCTCGGCAGCAGCCAGTGCGCGAACTCCTCCTCGCTGAGCTGAGGTGCCAGCTTGAACTGCTCCAGGTACTTGCTCAGGAGGGCGTGGGCGGACGGCACATCCTCCGGCTGCATCGCAGATACGTCTTTTCGATTTGCAGTGGCGGGCCGATCGTGTACCGTTTGTTGACGCCACCGCACGAAAAGCAGTGACGCCGTAGGCGATTGCCGTTGCAGCGAGTTCATTCACCACGCCGGTAGTCAAGGAGGCAAGGGGGGCTTAAATCAGAAACGAGTGGCATGGTTGCTGGGGTCTCTCGGCGCAGGCAAACTCATGACAGGCGAAAGCTTTACACACAACCAGAGTCTACACCCTGTGCAAGATTGTCAACCGGAGTTATTTACGTTGAAAGCCACCAAACGGAAACTGGGTGCGTACGTATCTGCAGCTGTATGCACCCGTTGGGAATTGTTTCCTCCAAGTCTCCGTGACATACACACGGTGAACACGCTTACGAATTCGCCGCTGTGCTGCAGTCACTCACTGGCGCTGTTGGTGTTGTCTGGTAGCTTGTACAGCTTCATTGTTCTCGCCATGGTCATGCGGTTCGCCAGACGGCTGAAGCCCACCTGTGAATCAAGGTGGACGCGACGAACAATCGCCACACACGCAACGTAGGGCACGACTGGCAAAAACGAAAAACAGCATACTTGGCAAACAAACCAAAAGACGCCGGCAACGGAGGGCACAAACGACTATCGTGAGGCCAGAAAAGACGAGGCACTGCGACGTTCATATTGCACACCAATACCCTCACGGGTCGACTGATCCCGGCATACTAGGGAGGCCATGCGCAACACACCACACCGACAGCATTCACAACAAGGCAATGAGGGAAACATACATGGCAATACCGTGAGGAAAACGATGCGAATGCATACGTACCTCGATGAGTTTCTTTGGGTTGAGGGAGCGGTGGTAATACCGGCAACACGCCAGTGGGGTCGGAAGAACAACCCCCGCCGTATACACCGCCTAGTTCCGCGCAAAAGAGAGAGAAGGGGGGGGGGGGGGATTTGCAGGGTACTAAGAGTCAAGGAGTGAAATTTTCACAGGGTATGTTGTGAAGCACGTGTTGCGTCGAAAAAACATACTTGTAGATACCATCTCTGTTTTCCCGACCACCGCATCTACAACGAACTCAAATATCATACTAAGGCGTGAAGCAAACATGACGAGACACTCAACACAGAAACAACACCTCCCATATAATGCCTACTGTACCACCTCAAGAGGGCGGCAAACATTGACGAAGCACACGAAACACCTCTCTCGTGCAGCACAACACGCCACGGCACGCAAACAGCAAACAGACACACTAGACGGTGGTCATTCTTCACAAATAAGCCGGTGAAGTCACTCCAAAAGAAAAAGAGACATGCATGTATGGACCAGAGACCCCAAGAAAAGCAGCCGCCCCTCAATTCAGTCAATAGCACAACCATGTGCTGGCAGCACGTGAAACGATGCTGCTGCGAAACGACTTCTTGCCGACGCCGGCATCACGCCTAGTTCCGGCGGGTTATGACAGTCGACTGAACGTTCATTATACCACTATTCTCGACTCCTTCATATCACAGAAAACAGAATGCACCAATACATACGAATCTACGTACATACCTGCCACACGCCCATCCTGTTGACCCGGCGAGTGATTTCCTTGATGAGCACCGGCGCCAGCCTCTTGGCCCTGAGCTTCTTGTGCACGCACAGGAAGTTGATCTCCACCGTCTTGATCGAAGAGTCCATCACCCGCATCCTGATTGGTCATGAATGATTAAACGCCACACCCAATCCATGCAACAAGGCGTCTTGATCATCGAAGTCAACGATTTCGATCGACAAGTCCGTCGCCCCCCTCCCGACCATGACAAAAATGCCACACCCAATCCATGCAACAAGGAGTCTTGACCATCGAAGTCAACGGTGTCAATCGAAGAGGCCATCACTCCCCTCCCGACCATGACAAAAATGCCACACCCAATCCATTCAACAAGGCGTCTTGATCATCGACGTCAAGAACGCCTGACAGACAAACACTCCAGCACTGTTGAAAAAGCACACAAATTGTTGGCCCTTACAGCGAAGCCAATCCACCACACGGAGCCCCCACCACGGAGCCCCCCAGGGTCTCGGAAACAAACAACTAACCAATCCTTTCACGTCCGTGAAACCAATGACACCGAAGAGAAATTACCTTCCAAACTGTATGCTGCCCTGTCTACACGGACACAAAACCTTGAAAAGGAGATCGTATACAAATGTGCGATGTATAATCCTACCCCCGTAGAAACGTAAAACAGCCACGTGAAGCTGAAAAAATATTGCACGGATGACCTCATAGTTTGCATAGCAAAGGTCAAGGCAAGCTGAGAGCACCACACGACAGGACTCACTGTGTCGGCACGGCTGTGATGAGACCCATCAGTTTCCCCTTGGAGCTCCGGACCCCGACGTGCAGCTCCGCCGAGTACCCTGCGTTGCGTTGATATCAAGCGGCGACACGAGTTCCTTGTCAACGGCCCTTACTTTCTCGCTGCAACATCAAGGACGGGAGGGGTCGGTGCGGCGAGATAGGTACCTGTCGCTGTGACTCCAAGAGAAAGATACTGGCAGTAGCGGGTTAAATAAAAACGCTTCCGCAAAAAAGAAGCAGAAGACGTGTGCAATACAGCGTGCCCTGTAAATGGTTTCCTTCATAGTGCCGACATGAGCAGAGTCCACAAAGCTTCCTATACCGTTTCTCCCACCGGTTTTACATTCCGGCCGACAAACGACGAACACCCGTTCCAGCCGCATCAAGGGTACAGACTTCTCCAGAAGAGAGACGAAAATCGCGAGCGGGTGCATCACTCGTAAACTAGCCCCTCGTCACACGCTTCGCTGTTTCTCACCAGGGGGCGTTAACGCCCATCGTAGAAACTCCTTCGAGTAGTCGAACCGGAACATGTTGTCGTCATCCTCCACGTAGTTCTCCGAGAGGAGGGTGTAAACCTCCTGCAAGGGGCGACGTCAAGCAACAATCGACGGAAAGCGGTGCTCACACAAGCGGCAAGAGCGACGGGACATGGCATACGCGTCGGTCGTACCGGCAGCAGCACCGCTGAATCCAAACACATTGCTCCAACTTGACAGCATGCACCAAATATGACAGTCCTGCGTTCGCCATCTACCGGTGTTTTCGTTTTCGTACAACAAGCATGGTACCAGGCGAGAAACGGCTAACACTCATCTGTGAGCTAACACCTGGTTGGCCGTTTGCATCAAGACTCGTTTCCACCGCACAAACGCCAGTCCAACTGATCATGCACGTATGGTCATATGACAGGGAAAAAAAGACGTGCGCGGCATCCCCAGAAAAAGTGTATCAACAACACCGCCGCCGCTGCGGACGCGAAACGCAAACAGCACCACCAGTGGCCGGCTCTCAACCCTCCCGTAAAATGCCCTCCACCAGATCAAATCAACGCTACAAAAAATCGCCAATAAAGGCGGTGTGTCTTTAGTTACCCAGCGATGTTGACGGGTAGACATTCTGCATGCACTCCCGACTAAAACTGGCCAAGCGCCTGAGGTGTTACCCAAGGCAGCAGCGCCGAAACACACGCAACCATCCAACACAACAGCAGTACCTCCGCTTCGGCGGCATCCATGACGTCAACATGGCACCACTCGAACCCAGGAGGCATGTTGTACGGCTCGGGCTTGACGTCGTCGATGGTCTTGGTCTCGATCTCCCCTGGCTCTTCCGGCTCCTCCCCTGGTTTCTTCATCGGCTGTGTGTCCCAAAACCTTCCCGGGGTGAAGCAAAAACCACGGTCGGGCGAGAAACTGTACCATGGAACCATGGAAAATTTCATGACAATGTGGTAGGCGTCCGTCGGTGAAAGGAGAGCCCATGACGACAACTTTGCAGGCCTTTGCGTGTTTGGGCGTACATATGGTAGTATGTTTGGGAAAGGGTTGATCGGCTGAAAAGCGGGTAATCAAACAACTGGCAGTCTTTCCGGGTTTGGTGCGCGTTGATGCAAGTACGTGTCGAGGCCTGGTTCCCAACTGACGTTTTCAGGAAGAGCGGACGAACCATTTTGAAAGTCATGTACTGCTGCTGTAGCGCCGGAAGGAACTGTTCAAGGATCGAGCCAGCGAAGCGTGATCTCGAAATAGGTTTTCATGCACCCCTTAAGGCAAGAGGCCCCGGGGTATGCAATCTAGGACGCACGCCTGGCTACATCTTCGTCCGAAGTTCGTTTCTGCTGCTACTCCAGTTGATTCATACATAGATTCGTAGGGGGGAATGAAAAGCTAGATGCCTCAAATAGCCAAATAGTTCGGGGAAGAAATTCAGTGGGTGCCCCAGTCCAACCGGTCGGTTTCCTTTGTATCCTACTGAAGTCATACAGTTGAGGCCCGCACTTAAGAACCCCCTATTTTGAGCGAGGCTCAGTTCTTATTGGCTGCCCCAACCCGAGCACGTTTCTCATTGGCCATGTACTTATTTCGCCGTCCCATTTTTCTCCAGCGGAATGTTCTTGTTCTTATTTCAACACCAATTGGCCTTGTTGGCGTACGTTGTATGAAAACGTACTTTGTTGGCGGCTGTCAACTGCACTCGGCGGAGTGTTTTTAGTGATTAGCATGAGGAACAATGCTGTTGTTTGGTACAAGAACACACCAAGGCATGCAGGAGCAACTGTCAACCGTTTTGGTCCACAAGGGTGACGTTGGTCCTGCGTACCCTCCCCGACCTACTAACGCCCTCAAGCAAGACCCAGGAGCCTACCGCCGCATCCAGATCTCCGGTGTACTTGTCTAAGGGCAGCTTCATCTTGCGCGTACTCTGGTCTACCTCCAGCTGCACACAGTAGTCGTACAGGTGGCGAGTGTCCTGCTGAGACTGCTGAATGATCAACCCTCCAAACCACCCCATCCCCAGCCTAACGAGCACTCCACGTCGCAAAAGCAATTTGTCAAGAGCAACGGGTTTAACTTCTTGAATGCGAAAGCCTGTCGGGATCTCCATTCCTTGTGTCTCGTCCTCCGGGTCTTGTGGGTCCATGCTGTCGTCGACGTTGAGAAGAGCTAGCTCATCGGTCTGGGTTTGAGACGTGCCTGCGAACGGGGCACCGTGAAACACCACAAGAAGTACGGTGTCACTGCCGAAACTCAACATGAACCCATCATACTTGCTCGTAGTCGTGAACGCGGAAACAGCACATCAGCAAAATCCAAGCAAATATCCACATGGACATCGTCATCAACAAGGAGAAGACAAAGATTGGGTCTAGTGCAAATCAAACTTACCGCCTNGCTTGTCCAAACCCTCCAAGGTGATCCGATCATTGCCTAAGCCGTCCACAGTCATGGCCATGCCGCACTTTTCGAAAAGGCGGAATCGGAAAGCCTGTTGGCTGTTGAGTCTTGCCATGGCCGCTCCAATCCACTGAGTGATCAGTACCCGCCGATCAGAAGCTGTCAGCGCCGCGGTTTCCCGCCTCTCGAGGTTGTCCGACTGCTCGAGCCACATGTCCATCTGCCTCCCAGCTTCCACCTTGATAAATCGTCCGGCTCCTGCATCAACTGGCTGTACGTCGTCCGTGCACTCCGAAGGGCCATACCAGGCGAGAGTGTTGCACTCCTTCGGAAGATACTCCTTGAAGTCGTCCGTCGTCTGCGCGTGCAAGTTGTCCATGATAAGAATGGACCTCGCCTTGGGAAGCTCACCCCGCCCGCGCATCAGGCCTTCGCGGTAGGACCTTGTAGCCCACTCCATACAGAACTTTTGGTCGGCCCAAGCACTCTCCTGGAAAAACACGTCCACGTCCTTGTGGTACGCGGCCTTCTCCACCGGCGAGATCCGCTTCCCCGTGCCTCGGAAAATCACCGAAATTCGCAAGGTCTTCTCACCCGGACCAAAGATGACTTGCATGGTGCACTGCCTTTTCTCTAGGCCAGGAAAGGGCTGTGAGATGGCGACACGCTTCGCACCTCGCTCCTCCCACGTATCGAGCAGCCCGTTTACGAATGCCAAAGGCACTTGATCCACATTCCAACGCTCCCAGAGCTGGAATTGGCCATACTTGGGAACTCTGGACTCCCTCTCTGCGACCGTCGTAATCGCCGATACGTCCGACTCATCGGGCGCCCTGTACCGTACCGGCTCTTGCAGGAGCTTGCGAAACAGTCGGTGGAAGCGCTGGATCTTTGGTAGGCGCTCCTCAACAGACTTGTTCTTGAGGTTGGTCCGACGTCTTTTGGACAGGTTGTGCCTCTTGGCCCATTTTCGTGCCCACCTGAAGGATGCGCGGAACGCCGCCGCCCGTTGGTCCCCGGGATACATCTCTCGCACGAGCTTCCGGAACGTGATCGTCAGCCACAGGGTCGATACCTTCAGCTTCCTCTTACGCCGCTCCACGAACATCTTGTAAAGCCTCTTTTCTGCCTCAGGAAACCACCGCTTAGGCTGCTGCTTGGCGAGGAGGCTCTTCTTCACGTCGTCTGCTGCCGCCGCGACTATGGCCTTCTCGTCCTTGGCCCACTTCACGATGTTGCTGTAGTGAACCTTGAGACGATCCTCTAAGTACTGAAGAGGCGTGCGCTCCTCCTCCTTCCAGAGGTCCGCGGCGTTGTCCTCGAGGATGCGCAGCTGGTTGACAGCATTGGCTTTGAACCTATAGTCGTATCGCCTGCGCTTGGGAGCTCCACGAGTTTCCTTGGTTTCGCGGTCCATAAAGCCGTCGCTTTCCAAGTCTAGATCGAGAAAGCGCTTCCGCTGGAGGACAAACGAAGCCGCCCCCGTCGCATCATCGACCTTCACGTGCCAACAACGCCCAGGCCCGGCTTCTTCCCACGGCAGGACACGCCCTTCGAGATTCTTCCGTAGCATCCGCCGCAGCCGCACGCCGTTGGACATGTTTGCACTGCTGTGCTGCGTTCTCACGTGTATCCCAAGGCCTTGCTCGTTCACGAAGGTCATGGGACAGTGAGGGCAGGATCGGCGGGACTCCGGGGCCGGAGGCGGGAAGCTGATACCGGATACGAACTCTTTCACTCCACCACGAGTCCGCTCAATCTGCTCGGTGCGATGGGAAAGGGCGGAATTGCCGTGTAGGGGATTCAACGAGCCATGTGACGTGTCAGTCGCTCTTAGTTGTGGCGCTGTTGAATTCAAACTTCCGTGGATGCCGCTGGCAAAAGTATCTATGCACTCTGAACGAATACTTCCTTGAAAAGATTATCGTGAATCACACGAGAGAGTGGGGAGATGACGTCTGTTTCGTTTGGGTCACATTAGACTAATAAACTTACCTATTTTTTTTTTCATTTTTTCTCTTGCTTAGACTATCGGGAAATAAAAAAACAAAAAACACCTGTGTAGCAAAACAAAGCAACAGCGTGCGTCGGATACATATGTAACCGAACTCACCGGTTGTCCGCTGCCAATCGAGAACGCGTTGCAGATGTTGCCGCCTAAAGTGCCTTTCGCAGCTCTCTCCCTGGCGTGCTTCCCTCGATCCACCTTCCTCCTCGCGGTACCCGCTGCAGCAGCAGGTGGATGCTGAGAAGGTGCAGCAGCACCTCGTGCGCTGCTGGCATCTTGATGGGATGACAAGGACAGGCGGGTGCTGCTGGTAATGCCCTGGATTTCAACATCAATCTGAGCGATCCACTCTCCTTCGTCGAAGATACCGTTCTGCTTCAACCCCCACGCGCTCTCGATGGCGTCCCACCGCTCCTTCGCAACGGAGTTTCCCGCCTTCATATGTGTTTTTATCGTCTCGAAGTGACGGTCAAGAATAAGTGTCCGTCCTTTCAACTCTGCAAGTTTGCCAAGATCTTTCATTGACCCATGGGATAAGGGATTGGACAGGGACATGACCCCCCTGTACGGCAGGCAACTCGTGGCCCTCTGCACGTGCGTGGCCTGGCAGCCGCCAAGGGGGCGCGACGTGTACAGTGCCCAACCTCNGTCCCCCCCTCCCCGTTCGAATGTTCTTATCTCGCAGATGCTGAATGTGCTCTTGTTCTTATCTTTAGCAGCAGTGGTACACCTCAGGCGTGCGTTCTTATTCTTAACTGCGGGTGCAATCTGAGCACGTGTTCCTACCGGATAATTCTTAATTTTTGTTTTTTTTCGCACCATATTCTTAAGTGCGGGCCTCAACTGTAGTACGGGGAGTGCGTCCAGGCTTGGACTGGAGTCCATGGTTTTTTTCGCACGAGGTGTGTAGCAGCGCACCTGCGGGCCTTCACATCCGCATTAGGCTCTTTTCCCTGTGGGATAGCGTCGTTTCGGATTACTACTGTTCTTCGCCGTCTCTCTGTGTGACTGCAGTGCGATCGTTTCCGACACGATGGAAGGGTCGATCATCTGTTCTATCGTATCGGAGGTTTCTCACCGACGACACCTCTCAGAACCCCGTGCTTCAAAACCTTGATGACCTGAGCACCGTAGACAAAGCTTGCAAGTAGCCAGCTGCAGCAAGCGCCAATTGCAAGGCTTGATGTATCACGCATGACTACTACAAGCCCGCCTCAGGCGCACACAAACCTGGGCTTCTGCCAAACAAATTGTTCACCAGCATATAGAACAGAACATGTACCATTATTTTTCTGTCTGGCCTCATGAATCGAGCGGTGAGCTCGGAGTTGTATCGATCTTCTTTGACTGGAAGTCGCGTTACTATGTGCCGTCGCGTGTGTGGTTCTGGGTCTCCTCTTTTTGTCGCGACATATCAGATGCATACTATATGTGGTGTGCAATACCCTAATCGTGTGTACGGTCCGTGCACAACAATTTGTCCAAATATTTCCCAGCACAAACGACAACTTTTCTCTGCACACCGGTGGTTGTTCCGAAATCCGAAAGTACGGGCAACCCCGCTTTAAAGACACACCACGTTTTCCCAAAAAAAAAAAGTGTCTTTAACGCGGGCAAGTGTCTTCGAAATTCCGGGGCCACTAACGCACCATCCCCGGGGCCAATAAAGGCGGAACATATGTCAGAAGGTGCGCTTTCGCAGCAGAAAGGCGACCACAAGAGGTGTTGTTTGAAACCTACGACAAAAGGTGATTTGAGGGTCGCAACCACTGCTGCTATTGTGCTGCAATACATACTTGCATACCATCGTTTGAATTTCCCCGTACTGTACCACCAAAACGCTGAAAGCGATGGTGTTCTACGACCTACGCATCGTACATATACACGACGGTAGTGTGCTGGTGTTGATATGGGCTTGATTATTTGCTTTATTTTATTTTTTAGGCGTTGTCCTCCCCGTGAATATCTTGCCCAAGATCTCGCTACCGCACCTGAGAATTATGGAAGGTTGTAAAACGACACTAGGAAAATGTAGGTTACGCAGAAACACACCAAAAATGTCGGGAAAGCACAGCGACAAAGAGGACACCGCGCCTCCCAAAAGGTCAAAACGAGCACTCTCTCTGCTGTCCGTGGGCTTCCTCTCCGATGCCACGACCACAAAACGCGTGCATGGGTCGCCCGCACGGACACTGATGAACCAGTGACACCAGTGCAGATTTGAACTGGCACGTCGGTTCGCCGCATGGCTTCAAGCCGGCAGCCGACGAACCGCTAGCAGATGGAATGAGTCTTTCCATACACCCACACGCAGTGTGCGGCTGCAGCAGACCGCTGTTGATGATCCAGGATCTACAGGTGCTGCAGCACATTTTCTGGGGGGGGTTGAATGGTGCAAAACCCTACCCCCCCCTACTTTTTTACATCTGCGGGGCACCATGTTTCTGAGATTTTTTGTGTCCTTAACGCGGGGAGTGTCTTTAAAGCGGGGACGACTGTACCGGCAAACGCCTTGTTTCCAGGCGCATCGCGTGACGGAGAGTTTTTTTCTTTTTGTTTTTTCTTGACTTTTCATGCTCGAAAAACCGGAAAACCTTGTTTTGTTCTTCCTGGGGTGTGTTGTGTACCGATGCCAAAAAACTCAACGGATTCGAACAGATCTCGCAATTTGCCAGACTTTTTTTTATTCAAAATATTCAAAATTGACGAAGATATCGCCCAAAAACCTGATATAGAGCACCAACTTGTATTGTTTTACACGAGATACCTAACCGACCGATTTCAAAAATAGACTGCGGCAAACGTTTCCTCTTCTCAATATCTCTGGGCTGGTATTTTTGGGTTTTGCTGGGAAAAATCTGGTTCTCGAGATATTCCACATTTTGTTGTGCCGAGTTGTGCCAAGCCATGGGAGATTTGGCCCACGAGATCAACATGGCGCCGGGTGGCGAGAAGGCAGCGTTGAGGATGTTCGAGGATGACAACGGCAACACGGTGTGCCCTACATTCGACCTTGGTGACATTCTGCTCACCGACAGGAACATCTTCTTGCCTAAGACGCAGGTGGAGAAGAAGCAGAAGGGGCGCAAGAACGGAACGGCACCGACAAGAAGAAGTATTGCGTCGGCACCAAGGTCGTGGCTGAATCGCCGCTGCTTGGCCTCAACAAATGAGCTGAGCAAAAGCTCCGGGAGATGGTGTTGTGGCGGCTTAATGGCGAGAGGAAGAAGGGGCTGCTCCAGATTTGCAACAAGTGCAAGGCTAACAAATCGGCGTCACAGCAAGCGATCACCGCTTTCAACAAAGGGGGGGAGGAGCGAGAGAGGGTTCTAGAGCAGGCGCGGCGGGAGCAGCAGAATTCTTCCACCGAGGGGCCCACTACAGCGGGAGGGGCGGCTGGAACGCGGCAGCGGTGTTGTGCGTAAATTTATCGGGTCTTCTCCGACCTGAGGGCTTCCAAGGAGCAGCTCAACAAGGTCGAGGAGATCTTCAAGAAGGCCGGGCATGTGCATCTTCCTTCCCAAGTACCACCCTGAGCTCAACGCCATTGAGCGGTACTGGGGATACATCAAGCACGTTCTTCGTCTTCACTGCGAGTACTCCCTCTCCCACATGCTCAAGATTCTGCCGGGCACAATGAGTGGCGTGCCTTTGGGCCACATCCGCGCGTGGAGCAGGGTGGCGTGGCTCTACGTTGAGGCGTACGACGACGGCCTGGAGGACTACCTCAAGGACCGCGACCTCAAGGACTGGCACACCCACCGAGAAGCCACTAAGCGGGGGGACGCCATCGTGGAGGCAGGGGGGTGGGGGAAATCCAAACAGCAACAGGAGGCAGCGGTGGCAAGGCAATGGCAGCTTCGCAGGAAAACCGAACCTTCTCCGTCCAGAGGGCGAAAAGGGCGTTCAAGAAGTGGAAGAGGAAGATGCGTGCGATGGCGAATGCGGAAGAGGAGAAGGAGGCGGAGAACGACGTGTCGTGATGTGTGTTGTTCAGTTTTGCTTTTGGCAGAAATGGTTTACCGGTGTTGAAGACATCTGGGGTGGTTGTACGGTGCACCCTCGGTGTTCACTAGTCTAGCCTACGGCCGTGCCTATAGGGGACTTTCTGTCGATACTTTGGGTGCACATGTATCGGATCGACATTTCCGATGCTGAAACACAGCCTTTTGGATGATATGTCCTGCAGGTCGATTTTGCATTAGACAGAATTGGTTTACCGGTGTTGAAGACATCAGGGGTGGTTGTACGGTGCCCCCTCGGTGTTCACTAGTCTAGCCTACGGCCGTGCCTATAGGGGACTTTCTGTCGATACTTTGGGTGCACATGTATCGGATCGACATTTCCGATGCTGAAACACAGCCTTTTGGATGATATGTCCTGCAGGTCGATTTTGCATTAGACAGAATTGGTTTACCGGTGTTGAAGACATTTGGGGTGGTTGTACTGTGCGCTCTCCTTGTTGAGTAGACCATGGTACCGTCCCCATCGGGGGCTCTTATCTACATATATATGTACGTATGTAAGGTACCACACGTAAAAATATACTTCTGTATGTCCTCTTCCGTTGTCTGGGTTTGTTTACCAGGTGTTCAACATATTTTAAGATATACCAGTACTGGTTACTATATATTGCTTTATTTATCGGGTGTTCAAGGCATTCGGGGGGGGGGACTCCGTGGATGATAATGGGAGGGTATGTAGTATTTGGGGGGCATCGTGGATCATTTTGGTCAAAAAATGCGGATGTTACATATCGGCAAAATTAAAAAAAAAAAACTCTGCGGCTGTCGACATATCTCGAAATCTCGAAGAGGCGGTCACGACTGTTGTTGTTTGACGTTTCAATTATTTTTGCATAAAAAGTTATCGCACAAAACGTGATTGGACAAATTGCTCTGCAAGGACTACATGTACATACCACATCAGTGCAGCGTATTCACAGTCTGCTGCCGCCACTGAAAGCGTCCTCATGAGAGGTACTGAGGTGAGACAGAACGATTTGCATTTATATCTCAATGCGAAAAACCATCCAGCATCATGAGTGCGCGATGGTTGAAGACCCATCACGCTGGCGATAGGCAGTCTCAGTTCGTGATGCCTGCGCGGACCGCATCTCGCACTACGGTAGTCTTCATGGAGATGGGCAATTGGCAAGGCGAAACACATTATGCTCTCGAAACCCAGCCACATCCACCACCTCCCACCCTCTCTCTGTATTTGGTCCGCTACAGTATTGTCATTTCACTCACTTGTGCTCTTTAGGCCCCTTGCTCGCCGCCGCCGCCCCCGCCCTAGCCACCGCGCTCTCTACCTGCTGCTTCTTCAGCATTCGCAGGATATCCGCCCCGTTGGACATTGCGCTAGCGCTAGCACCGGCACCAGCGCTGGCTCCCCCCCCATCGCTGCTGCCCAGCGCTGCTACTGTGTCGCCCCCGCCGCCCCCAGCAGCCGCCTGTTGATCGCCTCCGTTCTCCCCTCTCGCTGCTGCGTCGCCATCGGCAGCTGCAGCTGTTGCACCATTCGCTCCTGCTGCCGAGCTGCTATTCCCTGCCCCTGCATCCTTCACGCCGGCGTTGGCTGCTGGTGGCGCCGCCGCCGCGTTCGCCTTCTTCCTGTTCTTCTTCTTCTTGTTCTTGCTGCTGGAGGAAGAGGAGGAAGAGGAGGCAGTCGTCTGCTCTTCGACGGCAGCATTGCTGGTGGCGGCGGTGGCGCCGACAACGGCAGCCGTAGCCGCAGCAGCAGCAGGCGTATCACTGTCCGCCGCAGGTGAAGCTACGGTCGCCGCTCCGATCGGCGGTGGGGCTGCCGCCTTCCCGTTGGTCTCCGACATCGCGATGGCACGCAGCACCTCTTGCGCGTTCTTCGCGGCGTTCGACACACACACACACAACCAAGAAGCAACACCAGTTACAGTCTCTCTCTGCTATCTCCTCTCTCCGCTGCGAAGGGATGATGCGTCGGCGTGTGGCTTCGATCTTCTCTCTCTACGTGCTGGGCTCGTCCGGAGGGGCATCACAGATGGTATTGCATGGAGAGATGAGGGGTATGGGTATGAGGGGATTCCCCACTCTGCATCATCTGGTCGGTCTGGCACAACACAGCAGCAGGCTTAGGTTCACGAGCACACCGCTGGTCACTGATCCCATCGCCTCTTCCTTCTGGTTTGTGTCATTCACAACTAGGATTTGGTCTCCGCGGTCACCACAGCTGTGCCGTGGGTGCTCTCCGCTGGTCTCGCGATTTTGAAGGAGGCGCCAGCAGGTCCTGTCCCTGTTCATGTCTTCAGTTGGCACCATCCAGGGTGCAGTTGTCCTCCACCGTTCCCCTGGGCTTCTGGGCACCCTAGGCTGGGGGCGTCGAAACCCTAGGTGAGGTCTAACGAGGCTTGCGTCACAGAGCTCTTGATCCAAGTCTCGGGAAGGATTGCTGACTGCTGTCGTACGTCATAAAACGTGTTTCTTTCTCGTTTGCGGTCAGATTAGAATGTCCTGCTCTCCTTTGCCAGCAGCGACAGCAGACGACGACCTTCCAGCAGTTGTGTAAACAGAGGCGCGTTACTTATCGCCCTTTCTTTACTATGGGGCAACTCTAGCCCTCTCTGGGGGGCTCCCATGATCGTTGACTCTCGGTCTTTGCTCTTATCCAAAAACTGGCATTGAACAAATTGCTCGTCTTTTGGACCAAACATCCCGTGGTATCGCCCCGCCTGACGTCCTTCCTGCTGCGAAAGGCGATTGATGAGATTCAACAGATACCTCATAGGCTGAATCTGAATGATGCGTGTGTTAGTTCAACGACGTGCTTTGAAGCATTGCTGATAGCCGAACTGGGTCTTGCCCCTTGTAACGTGTGCGTGAGGCCAATACTAGACTGGGGACCACTATGGAGGCAGCGGGGACAGCTGAGCCCTTGCAGATCGCGTAAATACATCGAAAGAAGCACCGCAGCAGGAAAGCCTCGTCTGTTGCTCTTGTATGATGACCCCGGCTCGTGTGCCGAACATGTACCGAGCCGAGCGGTGCAGACTCGCGTCAAGATTAGACGGGACGAACAAAACACGAGAGCACGATAACAGAAAGACCAGCCATCCGCAAGGGTCCGACATGTGCCGCATTCATCGGCTTTTCCCGCACGCTTTCTGTTGGTGGTGGGATGACGTCTTGCCCAGGTTCCTCGTGCTAGACCACGCCGTGCTGCTGGTATATGCGAGCGAGAGCGACTGGGCCGATCACCAAGAGCCGCTGGACGATGTGGTGCTGTGCCCAGAGTCGGTCGTGGAGTCGACGCGGGAAAGGGGAGAGGTGAGTGCCGTGGGTCGAGGCTAGCGAGGTACTCGAGGGTGCGTTGCCGGTCGCGCCTGAGGCTGGCACTACATTGCGGGGAAAGTCCTGTGCTGCCTTCCTACATACAGGTGTTGCTGTTGGCTTTGTGACGGACCTAAAATTGAATTGCGGAACAAAGGAGTCCACAGAAGGCAGCAATCCGATAGTAGACAAGAATGAGGCTTTAGAGCAGCAGCTGCTGTTGCGAAGGACAGCCACATGTCTGGACGAGATTATATACTTGACAAGGTTTCAGGACTCTAGCTTCAAGCAGAGATCACTCAGGACGTGGAGAAGAGCAAGGCTTGCGACGGGCCCTATAACATCAATGGCACATCTCACAGCAGTTGCGTGCGGTGCGCCACGCATCTATGAGCTCATGCAAGGAGACACATCTGCCTGCGCTACTAAGAGCACCCGCAACAAACATCATCAGGTTGTTAAAGCGCAGAAGCAGCGGAGTTGTTGCCAGCCCCGTACCCAATGCATCGCAGAGATATGTGTGTAGAGGTTGGGAGAGAGGGGCCCGAAGGACCGACAAAAGCGGGAGAGGGGGAGGGTGGGGGGTGGCCGGTTCTCGATCGTGTTGGTTCGGGGTAGCACACTTCGCTTCATATGTGCACGAAATACGTCAGGTATGTGAAGGAGATATGGCATGCCCACCTCTGTACCACTGCCTTACGGCTGCCGCTGCTATGCGTACCACGGCAACGATGCTCGCCATGCACCTGCTGTTGCGCACCTGCTGTTGCGCACCCGTGGTCAACGCCTCAGGCGCTGGTTAGGGTCCGCGGCCCGGGCCACTCGCCACTCTGCTTTACTTGTAGCGCCGTCAACGCCAACGACTCCACCACGCGGCCTGACAGCGAGGCGTGGGAGATGGCAATAAGCCGGGAGATCGCTGGTCTTGGGAGGGGCGCGGGCACGTCGAGACGGTCGCACACGGTAGCGGCTGCTAGGGGTCGGGGAGGAGTTCTCTCTTGGCGATTGTGGAATTCGGTCCGCCGGGGCGCCGGGGGGGACTCTGGGAAGGCTGAGCCTGCGTTGATTACGGTAAAGACTTTTTTTTTTCTGTGACGCTTGTGCTGGTACTGGTGCTGCCGCTGGCCCTTTCGCTGAATTGGGTGGGTTGGAGAGGGACACAAGTATGCCTCATCTCGAATTTAGGTTTCCCGATGCGTCAATAATGGTACGCCATGCTTAGATATGAAGGCCATGTATTTCAAGCTGGATGGCAAGCGTGCGGAACTCCATGTATGGAGGTTGGTGACCATGTTTTCGTGAGTGCCAAGGTTTCAGGGGAAGAGGTGAAAGTGCCTAATTTGGTTCCAGAACTTGGCCGCGTGAGGTAGAACGCGGTGGTGTGCGGTGTTGTTGTTGGTGTGTTCCGGTTTGTATGAAAGCGACGATTTAGTGTGTACGACATTATTGCGTTAAATCTGTGTGCGGCAAGCAACGCCCACGAACACGTCGAGCGAGTTGTACTCCGCGCCATAACGGCCATGTTCCTAACGAATTACTGTCTTTCGTTCCACGAATTAAATATGTTGATAATTGTGTGGACGACGAAAGAAACTTTACCAACTGCACTTCGATTTCTGGGCCATCTTGTCTTCCGGTTCGGGTTTTGGTTGCATCTTGCTGTGTATGCTTATCCCTGCCGGAACATGAACATGATTGATACGGCAGGACTCGGCCACCGGCGGCGGGGGCGTCGACGCTACAGAGAAAGACGACTCAAACCACGACGAAACCAAACACCAAGAAGAGGAGGGAAAAGGCCAGAACAATACAGGGGACGGGGGGGGTGGAGACGTTGCGGGACTGTCGAGCCGGGGCAACACGGGCATCGTCCGATTTCGTCGGTGGGTGTTGTATTGTTGAGGTGTTATTGGTTGAGCCATCTCTTGAGGGGTGTCGCTAGTGAAAGAGGTGGTGTCCGTTGCTGCCCCAGATTTTTGGGGTGTGTCTGACGCTCAGTGGCGGTGATTCCGCTGTTGCACGTCTGCTGATGCCGAGCCAGAAGACCGCTGAAGCGGAGCGATACCCCGTGCAAGGTTTCCGACCAAGACTCGGCGAATAGTCTGGCCGTGGCCCTTGTTGCAACAAAAGGACAGGGAAAGCCGGCAACAGGACGAAGAGGAGAAGAAAGGGGCGAGGGAAATCCAATCTCTGGCAGTAGCAGGGCGTCGAATCTGTGGAGAAGAGTCGCGGGGGTCGTCCGACAGAATGACGGTGCCATCTGCACGCCCGAGCCGGGCAAGAATGGGGGAAACGGAAGGTAAGAATGTGGCGGGGGGAGAACGAGTGAGGAGACTTATGGTCGAATGGTATGGAACGTCGTAGGGCATGGCATGCCGCCCAAGTGATCCTCGCCCAGACATTGTGACACCTGCCCCGACATGTACCACAAGACACAACATCAGCTTTGGTAACTGGACTTTTTTTTGTACGGATATCGTTTGTTCCAAATAGGGCGGTAGTGGAAAGGCGTCATCCAAAGCTTTCCAAGGACATGTCAGCTCCAACCTCAATGATTTCGAGCTATGAAATTTTCCCCGATGGGGTGTGTCATCTTGCGTAGCATACGACGCACTGGTCGGGAGTACATGTTCGAGGCTACTCCATCCAGAGTAGCTGAGATGCTCCCTCTGTTGTCGGGGTTCTCCATGCCGTGAATGAATCCAACATGCTCGGCTGGCAAGGTGCTTTTTCCCTTGTGCACTATGACCCAGACCAGCAGCGATGCTAGGTATGAGTAAATGTCCTTGGTTTGGCGATTGTTGTGCTTCATCACAGGATTTTCTTTGCCTTTCTCTTTCCCGCTTGCCCATCCTCACTCGATGATAAAAAACAGTCAGCACCTGTCGGGGTCAGGCAACAAGTATCGGCGCGAATGCTCGTGGGCTAGAAGCAAGAAGCGCACTTCAGTGTATGCGAAGTTATCGCCCGTGGTGGACAGGTACGGCAGCACGCTAGCGCAGTAGACTTGTATCTGTTTTGTCTCATGCCGTTTGGCTCGTTCAAAGTTCAAAGTCTAGTCTAGCTGCTGGTGTGGTGTGCCATTGCTGTCTCTTTGTCTAAAAAATACTCTCTTCGTTCCGAAGCAGACGGGGTAGCTTCAACACTCTCTGGTGCCTCCGCTTGTTTTTGTTTATCGAGTATCAGCCTATGGATGCGGTTTGCAGCCGCCACTGTCTGTGTCGTTGTGTGTGGTTCTTCCTAGTTATTATGGCGACAGTTTCCCCATTTTTCGTGGTGAAACGTTTACTACGTTTTTTCAGCGTATGTAGAGGTCTACACTTGTCAGTGTACTACTTCGTACACCTATAACCTTCCAGGGTCAGACAGGAGGGGGTAAACACCAGGGCTTTGTTCTTCTTTGTATTCATTTTCATGCCCCTCCGCGCGTCTGCGGTGCGTGCTGAATGTTATTTATATCGCGAGGAGGGTTCAGCCGCCCCTTTCCCTCGTCAACGGTACTAACGCCGAAGTGTGGCACTCACGAGTGCTTTCCAGCTACATCTCGCTTTCACCCGCAAGTATTGTAAATTTTTCACCCCACAGGGATTCCCCCCCCACAGGGATTCGAACTCACGATAACTGCTATCAGCGGTTTTCGAGGATACCACTAGACCATCGGGGCGACCGGCTCTTCAGCGGTTGTATCGGAGATTCTCTGTTAAGTTGCTGGTGATTCAGTGGCGAGCCAAATTCTCCTTTGACCGATAGACCCAGTGCACTCTGGCATGGACCTTGTTCGTCTTTTGAGCCTCCTCAAAGAGGAAGAAGAGGCGTTTATGGTCGGTCTCTAGTTATCATCCGTTGGCCATCCTTGTAGGCGTGGTGGCTTGGCGTGCTTCGCTGGCCTGGCTATTATGTCCTGCGTTTGCGTGGCTGCTACGATGTGTCGCTCATGTCGCGCGATCTCTCGCTGGTGTCGGGTGGGGGGGTGGTGTTCAGGTGGGAGTACCTGGTGGGACGCTGGATACCTCTGCAGATGGCGAGGTCGGGAGACGTCCATGGCGTCCGAAGGTGTGGAAGCGCTGTGGCGAGAGCGGTACTCTGCTGCGTTGCCTGCTCCCGCTTTCTGTGTCCTTACCAAATATCTGATTACCCGAAAGACGATGGCGTGTTTTCTGTTTTCGCCGGAACATGTAAAATATTATAAATTACTAAGCTGTTTGGAGTTGGTGGCCAGAGGTACCGTGGTGAACTGTGCGGTACATAGTTCGAGGGTAGCTGCCGTTCGATGAGGCACCGGCGTATTTTTCCGACCCACCCACCCACCACCTGGCCCGGTGAGAACCCGGCATGCTCCGTCCCGGCTTTGTACATGTAGGGATGCGAGGTCAATGGTCCAACGACTGCGGCATGCACGACTAAGAGTACGTGAGTACCCACCGCCGTGAAACGTTTTTTTCCGACAACAGTTTTCTGGAGAAGTTTCCGGCGTTTCCCGACAAGGACAACCTCCTTCGAGCGGCGGTGCGGTACAAGCAATACTCCTTAGTGGAGTACCTCCTGGAGGAGCAGGTGGATGCACTGCACGTTAACTCTAGCCTGATTGACACCGTACCAGCGGTTGATTTTTTCATATCTCTTCGTTGTGCCTTGTGGCCGTCGTACTCTGTGTTGGGGTATGCATACCTCAATGGACATTATAACGTTAGGCTCCAGGCATCGTCGTTGTATGTTCGTGTGCTGTCGTCACATCGTAGTCTGTTATAGGTATGCACACGTCGTTGACAATATGTTAGGCTCCAGGCATCTTGTATGTTCGTGTGCTGTCTTCGTCGTAATCTGTGTTATTAATAGGCATGCTTTCGTTCCCCTCTTCCACTTCTTGGTACAACAGTATAACAGGCAGCGCCGAGAGCTGCCAGCTTTGAGCACATGGCTCATACCTGCCTTCACTAACTTCCCCTCTTCTGCTCGACCTCCGTTGTTGACTGCCGGTCGCCACTGCCCGAAACCAGCACATGGACGTCAACCTCAAGAATGTGATGGGCATGCCCTTGGTGTGGTTCAGCGTGGCCTTCATGCAGAGGGGCGACAGCGGCGTCATGCTCCGGTATCTTCTACAGAAGGGCGCGGACATTCACATCAAGAGCCGGGTGGGGCAGACGGTGCTCTTTCTACTCGTGTCCAGCAGGGGGAAGGAGGCCATCCCCATGCTGAAGTGAGATTTTTTGTCCGTGCAGTTGTTGTGTCTGTTTTGTGTGAAGCACGGCCCCTTGGGGTGCACGGTATATACCTGTGTTTCTTCTTTGCCCTGGGCTGTGTGTCCTATATCGGTTGTTTCTTTCTTCACCGTTTGTGGTATTCTGCTGGTGTTTGTGGTGGTGGGTATTCGTTTTGGGCCCATGTGAATTCTTCCAGTAGGTTAGATGCCAAGCTTGCCCTACCGGCTAGCCGGCTCGCTGTGTGTTCGAGATCGCTGTCGCCTGTGCCAGAATTTCAGGACGCCTGTCGCACGCTGAGCTGCCTGTGCTTGCGTGTGTCTTTTGTCTCAATATCAGTGGCAAGTAGTCTTCCTTGTCGTGTCGACCATCAGTTTGCTACACAGATTTACCAGCTTGGTCTGCACCATTCACTGTTCTTGTGGTACTGTAGCCGGCAATGAAAAACCGGAGGACGGTTTCAACCTGTGCCGTATGAGACCGTCGTTTACCCTTGACACATCCCCTCGACTACCGGCCACCAGGTATCTGGTCGAAGAGCTAGGGCTGTCGCTCACGGAGAAGGACGAGTTCGGCTCCCAGCCCCTTCACTGGGCCGTGCTTTACGGCCATCTCGACACCGTGCGGTGGATAAGCGAGTACACCAAGTATCCCGCCACCCGCGCTAACTGGGCCAAGGCTTTCGAAAAGGTGAGACGAGGGGCACAATAATGACCCTAAACCTAAACCCTTAACCTCATCCTGACCCTCTCCTTAGGCTTAAGGGGGGCACAACGAAGCGGAGGGGGGGGGGTACTCATAGTCGTGCATGCCCTTGTCGGTAGACCATTGACCTCGCACCCCTACAAAGCCGGGACGGAGCGCCGGGTCCTCACCGGACCAGGCTCTGATATCACCAAGCGCGAAGCGCCGTGAGTTGTTCGGCGAGTCGCAAGAGTGCGGTGCATCCTGCTAACGGTGTGCGGCATCTTGTGCTTACTTCCTTGCGTACAGATGACAGCTGCGTATGACTTGATTATTTTTCTGGTGCTTTCACTTCGAGAGACAGTTGGAAGCACTGTATAGCTGCCTCGAGTGTGCTTGACCAATCTAGCACAACGTGGTGCGATCACCCCCTTTCCGCGAAGTTAGGGTTCTCGACTCTGCACAACATGACCTACTCGACCACCATAAGCGGTAACCTGGTTGCCGAGCTCACAAGTGATCGGCTTGCTTTACAACGTCGTTGCCAAGCGACGAAAACCCAATCCCGATGGCAAACACCGGGAGG
>CACKRE030001225.1:20203-30778 GCA_902602495.3 Ectocarpus sp. CCAP 1310/34 | reverse complement strand
CCCCCCCCCCCCCCCCCCCAATCGTGCAGGGCATACTGGAGCAGCGAGGGGACCCCGTAACGGTGAATGACGCTGTACAGGAGCTCTTGGAGCGCGCCAGGCGGCTGTGCAGAGATCAGGAGAGCAAGAGGGCTGAGCTTGAGGCGAACTACCTGGAGTCCTTCAACCTCGCCAAGGAGAGTGGGACAGGTACTGCTGTAAGTAGCGGTATAGCGTGGCATTATGGCATTATGAAGAGAGCGTTGTTGCGGTGAAGTTCGGCGTTATTTTTGCAAACCTGAGGTTTTTACGGCTAAAAATGGCGGAAGCTGTGACCTTCATCTTGGACAAACGTTCTCGGGTGTTGGTGTAGCACCACTCGCAGGTCCACACAGCTTTTGGAGCGCTCGAATCTGTTCACACTCGTCCCTCTGCCCAACACCTGCCAACTGGAGTGTTGCCTTGCTACCATGAGTGATGCCTTCCTGCGTTTATCTGTAAGCAACGGCCGAGATGAAACTAACGGGAGTGAGAGATCGACCCATCCCCATCGTTCCACCCTTGAGGTGAAAAAAAAAAAACGGACTACTTTCATGCTGGTACGCATGTTTTACGATTGCAGTGACGCGTGTCCCTACCCGCCCCTAAATGCATGCATGTCCTTTTGACGCGGTGTACGCGCCAGACGACGCCGAAAAGCAGAACGCGATCAATCGCTTGACGCAGCTTATCCTAGAGTCGGAGAAGCTCGTGCCCATGATGAAGGACAACGATCAACAGACCATGGCCATTGCTGTGAGTTTTTCTTTCGTTGTCGAAGGGTTCGTAAGTATCCGCACTTTGTTGCTTCGTGTCTTGTCATCGAACTTTGCATTTGATCGGTGCCCATGGTTCTTGCTAGTAGTGTCAATGTTTTCCAAGGAGCCCATACATTCGAAGCTGGATGGGACTACCATCGCGACTGCTGTGTTTGACAATGTAGTCCTGTCCTGTTTGTGTTGCCAGCAGACCTCGCACCTATTTCGTCTATTACGTACGTCCTTGCAGTTCGTGCTATTGTCTAGTGGAGATGCGTGCCTCTATGCCTATGCACACAGACGCTGAACGTGGTTCAACAGTCTTGCTCCTCTCGTTTGTAGCGACGTTCGCGTGTCTTGCAGTTGATGCGTTTGCATTTGTACACATGCACTTATCGTAGCCGAACGATCTCGCTCTGCTCGCAACGACGTGCACGTGCCCGGCATTTGCTGCTGCGACAACTGCCCCAATGTACGATGTTGCATTTTAGATGGAGATCGCGACAGCTAAGGCGTCGCTGTTGACCAACCTCCGGCAGCGCCTACGCGAGGTTTCCAGGCTACAGACCGACATCGGGAAGATACAGAAACACCAGGAGCTGGTGGGGATGGCTTGGGGGCAGAAGGTGGGACCACTTCCCCTCCACCTCTAACGCCTTACAATGTACCATGGTTTCTGCAACTTTCTCGCGCGGACAAGTCGCCTATGCTGCCTCGCCCAATTGCTACCACCGTCACCAAGGCTAGGCATGTGGCCGGGTTTGTGGCGGAGCAGGAGGCTTTTTTTTTTTTCGAGCCCCCTGTGTGTATCTCAACTGCTGGTCGTACCGACCGGATGTTGTTTGGAAGTTGTAGATGCGGTTGTTGCTGTTTTGCCTGTTCGCCGTTTTTCTGCGTTGGAAGCCTTTGCACTTCGGTCGCCATGGGCTCTACCACATATCCACGTCCGGCTTGGTGTTCCTGCCTGTCCCCACCTTGTTTGCGTTTGGCTTGTCCAAACGCTTCCGTGTTCTCTCTTCAAGCCTTCAGCCTCGTTCTTTGCTTGGTCGTCCGGTCTCTCTCGACTTCGGGTTCACGCCTACCTCCTGTGTGCCTTCCGCTGCTTACTGCTTTTTGTTTCTGCATGTCGAAACACTTTGGTTTTCTCTCTTGTTGCTTCCTTCTTTGCGATGGTTGGTCGTCCTGTCTCGCTGCTGTATGCCTTGCGTCTCTCTGCTGTATGCCTTACGTCTCTCTGCTGTTTGCCTTCCCTCTCGCTGCTGTATGCCTTACGTTGTCCATTGTGAACATGTTGCGGTTTGCGTGTTGTGACCTACCTGTCTCTCAGGAGGAGCAGTTCGAGCACCTCGGGAAGGTGGCGAGGATGCCTGCGGCGTACAACGCTTTCCTTCGTGAGGTCTTAAGGCAACGTCGATTCCATGAGGTACCTCTCGCACCCTCGCGGCATGCGGGCGCGCCCTGATTTATGAGTTAGCCTTCTAGTTTCGACACCATTGTGTTTTGGAAGCTGTATTGATACTTCTAGAACACTTGCACGTCAGTCGAGGTGGGTTTGCGGACACCGCACCCGACATGTGGTGGTGGAGATGGGCTGGATGTGACAATACGGAAAAAGTATGTCTTGTGTATTGTACTGACTACAGCAAGCCTTTTGCCATGAAGATGTCACGGCGACCCGCAGCAACCCTTCCCGGGTAACCCCTTCTTGAGAAGTGCCACGTATTGGGCACAATCCGAACCACGCCATTGCCATCGTTTTCGCCCTCTCCGCCTTCTGTTGTGATTGCACAACTTCTTTTGTGGTTTCACATTTTCTATTGTGATTGTTCGACAGGACTTCGAGGCGACGGTGTCGGACTTCTGCAACTCCATGGCCGCTCTCCGATCCTCTGAAATAGTGTCGAGGCAGGAATTCATCCAAACACACCTCGGGAATCTCCCGCCCGTGTTCCTAGAGGTACGCGATTTCCTGCACTGCTGTGCAACGGCAGTTGACGCCTCTCTCGCATGCTTCTACAATATCTTGCTGGTTTGGCGGCAGTCACAACAATCTGGCATGCTAGCAAGTCTTGATGTTGCATTCTACAGTAAATGAGCTGATGCCACCTATTTGGTATTTGCCGCACTGCTTCTTGTGTTCTACAGCAGAATGCTATCATAATAGTAGCTCTCTTGGCATTCCACTACAGGCAGGCACGGTTCGATGCCATTCTTCAGCACTGAAATAGTTGCCTCCAGTTAAGCCCTTGTCCACCTCCAACGCACGATACCCTCCTGTTTCTTGTCGTCCGACTATTATACGACCACGCCGCACGCAGATGGCACCGGGCCTCCGCAACATGCCGCCGACCTTCAACCCCGGCCCGATCACGCCGCTGAGACCGGGAGAACTCCCCGAAGTCTACCCCGACCCTGCTGCCGCCGACGAAGAGGTGGACGGGGGCGGCGAGTCGGCGAGCAAGGAAGCCGGCGGTGCCGGTAGTGTTGCAGGTAGCGTCACGCCCGAAGCGGCGGCAGCGGTGGTGGTGGCTGGGGCAGGTGCAGCAACCGCGGTGGCGGCGGCGGCGATACAATCGAGCGCAGCGGAGACGGGGTCGGCTGCGGTTTCCACGCAGACAACGGCGGCTGCGGTGGACGGGGCGGCCGTCTCCACGCAGACAGCGGCGGCGGCGGCAGCGGTGGGCGGCGCGGCTGTCTCGACGCAGACGGCAGCGGCGAGCGGGGCGGCGGTCGGGACACAGACGGAGCGAGACTGGCTCCGGCCTACGAACGAGGGCCGGAGCGTGGAAGGTGATGGTGGCAGCGGGGGGACCGATGATGACGTTGGTGGAGGCAGAGCAGACGCTGCGGCCGCAGAAAGCGTTGAGGCCCGCGGCGAGGGCGATGCACCGGTTGAGAGCGTGGAGGAGCGAGCAGCCGGCCAGGAAAGCGGCGTCGCCAGGTCGATTTCCGCCCTGGAAGCAGAGAACGCCCGTCTCGCCGACGAGCTCGCCAAGGCTCGATCCCGGCTCGAGGAGCTCGGTACCGCCGCTGCGGGAGCACCGGCGCTAGAGTCGGCTCCATCGGAGGCAGAGCGGGCGGCGATAGAGCCGGACCGAAGTCCAGGAACGACTGCTGCTGCTGCTGCTGCTGCTGCTTCAGGTGGTGGCGATGATGCTGTTGTTGTCCCCGGTGCGGTGGAAGGAGAGGACCCAGCCCCGATGCCGAGAGGTGTGGGTGGCGAATTCGCACGGCCCCGACGCAGCTACAGCGACGTCGTGGTGAGCGGAAGCGGCCGCCGGGAGTCGGCAATTGCTGCCACCGCCTCCGCCGCAGCATCTGCTGGAGGAGGAGGCGAGGTGCGCGGTACAGGCGCCCGGCGCGGGTCATCGAAGGAAACCAAGAACCAGTTGGCCGCGTACCGCGCCGGTCTGACGATGCTGGTCAAGTTGACCGACCAACACAAACTTGCTGACCAGCAGCGTGGCGGCGCTGCGGTAGGGGTGGCGTCGGCGTCGGCGGCGGAAGCGGCATCGGCGGTACAGCCGGGGGCGATGGAGGACCCGGCCGTAGGTACAAGGGCGACGGTAACTGCAAGAACGGCTGCTGCCGAGGACCCGGCGTCACCGTCTTCGCCAACTGATTCCGAGGGCCATCCATCTCCCGGTAGTGACCGCCCGACACCCGCTACGGCTGTGGACGGGCAGGCCACCGCCGGCGGCGGTGGTGATGTTGGTGACGCGGCATCGCCGGACGTGAAAGAAGCGTCGGAGAGAGAGTCAACAACGGTCCCCGACCGAGCTCAAGAAGCACACCCAGCAGCGGCAATATCAGCCGTAGAGGTAGACAAGGATCACGCCACAGCGAAACCAGCGGTGGCAGAGGCCACGGCACCACCAGAGGACAGGCAGGGGGGAGCGCGGCCGGCGGGAGAGGATTCATGTTCATCGCCAGACCACAATGAAGCGGCGTCTCCCGAAAGGGCGGCGACGACCCCGGCAAGTACGGCGACCGGAGGCACCGCGGTGGAAACGGCGGGCGGGGGGCTGGTCGCAAGGCCATCGGGGTCTCTCGGAGGCGTCGAGCGGATAAGGCGCGCGGCGGACTACGTGGCAACTCACCTTCAGTACAACCATGTGAGGGCTGTTTTGCGGTTGCTTTCAGGTGGTTGTGGTTGTGTCTTTGTTGCGGGAGAACGGATGATGGATGTCCCTTGGAGATGAAAGCGTGAGAGGGCGGTTTTGGCTTCATCTTGATGATTGTCGTGGCGTTTGGACTGAGTGGGGTGGGAGGCACTCACCCTGCTTGTCCGTGTGCCCATCGGGCAAGTCGTTTCGTGTCAAAACGATCTTGAGAACACTTGTGCAAACGGCTAGCCTATCGCTATCGTTAATGTGTCTTTCAACAAAGATCCACACGCACCTTTCTTCCCTTCGTCGATACACTTGCTGACGGACGGACGGAGTCTCGTACACGGGTTGGAACGAGGAAAGGCACAGCCCTGCCTTGTCTTGGGCGTTGCTCTTGTTGCACTTGGCGGGGGCGTCAAGTTGGCTGGCCGAGGCACTGCAACCGGGTAGGTTGCACTCGTACGATCTATTTCCCGAGTTGCCCTGGTTCTTGAGGAACTTGCCTGTCTTAACACTCCTAGTCAATACAGATGATTTGGTCAGTTCGCCCACGACCTTGTAGGTTGATGCTCCTCTTCCTCACTCACCAAGGCTTCGGGCGTGGATGGGTGGGGTCTTGTAGACCGTGGCTGCAATCCTGGTGGCCAGGGTTGTTCAAGGAGTGGTCCTGGCGCCAGGACCATGCCTCGAACAGCCTTGGGCGACCAGAATCGCAGCCACGATTTGTAAGACGCGATCGGCCAATCTCGAAGCCTTGGGTGAGTGAGGAAGAGGCCCATCAACCTGTAAGGTCGTGGGCGAACTGACCAAATCATCTGTATTGACGAGGAGTGTAAGAAGAGAAACTCCTCAAGAACCAGGGCAAGTCGAGAAATAGGCGGTATTGTACGATTGTAACGTACCCGGTTGCAGTGCCTCGGCCAGTCAACTTATTAACTTTTCACCCCCGCCATTATGACAAGAGCAACGCCCAAGACAAGGCAGGGCTGTGCCTTTCCTGCTTCCAGCCCGTACACGAGACTCTGTGCGATGGCAAGTGTACTGTATCGACGAAGAGAAGAACGTGCGTGTGGATCTTTGCACGTGACTAGAGCAGTGTGTGTCTCTGGCTACGTAGTGTGTGGCTTATCCTTGCGGACAGTATTGTACGTGTGGCAACGATGTGCTTTTTGGTACAATCATGGTAGTCGCTTTCGTTGTGCTGGGTGACCTGTGCTCCAAACGCGCATTTTTTAAGTTCAACCTTGGAATGGTATGCGCGTATGTCAGTCGATTCTTTTTCGAGGCCACTGTCTCGTAAGTGTGTCTCTGACGCATGATGCCGCCCTCTTAATGAAGCCTCATGCATAAACCTACGACTACATTGTGTGTGTACGTACTTATTGTGGTGAACACTTCGTGTCCCCTCCTCCGACAACTACGACGAGGGTGTGTGTATGCTCATATACCACCTAGAAGCCATAATTGAATCTATTCCATGAACACCCCCGTTTGATTGCTGTTTGGAGAAAGCCGCGAAAGAGTGCGGGGCACCAGAGACTTGTCGTTGCTGCCGAACCCCCCCTCCACACAAGTACACCTCGCCGAACACCACGCTGATGCCCCCCCCATCCCTCTTGCCCCCGGCGGCATGTCGATTTTGGGCACGCTGCCTCTGCCTCTGCATGTGCTGCACTGCGCGATGACGACGACGACGACGGCGACGATGACATGGCAGGCTCTAGCTGCCGTACCGCGAATCTCGATGTGCTCTTTCAGCGTACAGGTATGATATGTGCAGCATCGAACAGGTTATAGTGCGGTCTCTGTCTAGACGCCTCGACTTGATGCCTGTCGGCTAACGGTTGATGGTGGTCGATCGCCTCATGCCTGATAACTCATGACCTCCCAGCCCCGAGAGGTCCTCGCGCGAACCAAGTACCATAACCTGTTTGGTGGTACTGCAGCGTACGGTGCAAGGGTCTCAAGCACATATCGCACGGCTATCTCTCTCACAGCGATCGAACCAGACCCCGTCTATAATAGTTTGTGTCTAAACCCATTGCCGCCGAAAGAGCCAAGTCAGGGGTACAGAACCCCACCACAACCATCGTAGTCTATTCGATTTTACTTGCGGTACAGTATCGTTTGAATCCGACTGTACAACTTTTTGCTTACCCGGGCAGCTTGGTCATGGCGTCATGCCTGACAGCGAGATGGCTCACAACCCCCCCCCCCCCCCCCCCCCCCCCCCCCCCCCCNCCCCCCCCCCCCCCCCCCCCTCATGGTCGTCGTCGTGGTCAATATCTATATCCAGGACATCGCGCTGTTCCTGCCGACTATGGTGGGATCTCCGGACGGCTCTTCGGGCGGCCCGGTGTTCCTGGCGTTTCACGTTAACTGCCCGAACCGGTACCTGTCCGAGGAAAGCATCAACAATGCCCGCGAGACGCTGGGTGCTTCTCCGGCGTACATATTGGGCCGCATCATCCTGGTGGAGCAGCACGTGGCCTCTGAGGTGAGTCGAGTCGCCATGGAAGGGGGGGGGGGTGTACTCACGTAAATGCATGCCGTAGTCATTAGGTTGTTGACGTCGCATGCCGAGACGGAGCGTTTGGCGTACGATTTCGTGGAATTTCCCGGGTGGTTGGTAACCTTACGCTGTCTGTCGCCCAAGTTATACAAGTATTGCACACGTCGGATAGATCATTATCTTGATGGTCTGTGGTCTTTGGATCAAGCGTTGGAAGTATCATAGATGATCTGTGGAGTATAGATCAAGAGCACGCAGGTCGGTCTATGGAGTATAGATCAAGAGCGGCAGATGTGTTCGGATCAATCTGCGTCTTTAGATCAAGAGTCGGAAATATCACAGATGATCTACGGGTTATAGACCAAAAGCGGCAGATATCACAGATGATCTATGGATTATAGATCAAGAGCGACGAACACATTCGGATCTACATATCCGAACCTATGTATCAACACTCAAAAAGTCACAGATAATCTGTGGTCCTGTGGCCTACAGATGAAGAGCCAAAATATGTTGTTGTTGTTGCTGTCTTCACGTATAAAACTGTTCCTTTCTCTCTACCCAGTACCTTCTTCTGTCCGCACTAGTCAAACACTCACGACAACACTTGACGCGGTCGATTCCCGTGGTCATGGGCTGAGGTACCCAAAAAAGGTACAATACACGAAAGCAAAGTGGATCCGAAGGGTCCGAGAGTCAATAGGAGTTCACGACAGGCCAGTCGTCCGAGGGCTAGGGCTCCCATGACCGCCCACGGGGATAACCTCTTGGTCTGCAGCCGAGGCGGCGGCAGAGCTGCCGCCACTCATGTCTGCCATCCTAGGTGGGCGTGGCCTCTCGCGTGTGTGGGAGCTCTGTGGTGTGTGGAAGGTGTGGGAGAGCTCTCTCGAGAAGCGGCATGGCACGTGCCACGCGGCAGGAAAGACCACCCGCATGATCTGTGGTCTACAGATGTAGAGCGGCAGGTATCACCGATAAACTGTGGTCTACAGAAAAAAGAGCGGAAAATATCACCGATGATCTGTGGTCTACAGATAGAGAGTCAGAAAGAGTCGGAAATAACACCGATGATGTATTGATCATAGATCATGACCTGCGGACAATGTACAGATCTGTGTTTATAGATCAAGACACGGAAATATCGCAGATGATCTGTGGATTATAGATTAAGAGCGGCAGCTATGTTCGGACCAATTTCTATACATCAAAAATCAAAACATGAACAGATCGATCTGTAGCTATAGATTTGGTGATGTTGGACCGAAACGATCTATAGCGATCTATAGCGATCTCATCTGTCCCATTGGTAAAGGGTCAAGAGGTAATGCTTTCCCCTAAATATGCGCCTGGAAATGATTCTGTCCTCAAGATTTGGTGATGGTGAGGTCGATGCGTTGGGCTCGCGACGACATGTGACTTAATCCTCTCATGCATAGCCCACCGGATACGGAGATCCCAAAGCCAACGAGATGCTTGTCTGAGGGCTTTCCCCTCTTGCCGCGGAATGTGCGTCCCTTCCTGCGTGTGTGTGTGCCACGAAACAGGAGCCCAACCCGTACAACGTTGCTCCGAATACGGTGTACTACGTCCTCACCGCAGAAAACGTCGGCTAGAAAGATCAGGCCAAGGCCTTGTCACGGCCAGCAAGGGACATGAAGAAGGGGGGCATCAAGATTGTAATATCTAGTGGGGTCGCGGGGTCGGGTTTTGGTTCAAGGACGGGAAAGATTGCTACGGAGTATTGTCGTTCCACGGCCGGCTCGCCCTTGTGCCGGGCAGGATTGTCGGCCCATCCACGGCCCGAATGAGCGCGGCCCCGGCATCGAAAGACCCAGGAGGGGGCGCTATTCTGATTAGGGTCGATATCCATCGCCATCCCCAGTAGTCGCCCCCTCATTGGGAGGAGCAGGTCGCTCGAATCGGTCACAGACGGCTGCTTGTCCTTGTCGAGGGCACTGTGGTCTTGGTTGCCTTGACGGTGTCGGTGTTGGTGGTGGTGGTCGTCTTGTTTGGATTCCCGCTCGTGTAGGTTTTTTACCCATCGGCCGACCCAGTCGATCGCTTTTTTTCTTGGTTGTTGCACCCCGCCATAGTGAGTGACTTGTATAGCTGCCTCCTGATGTTAGTTAGTGTTTGCGTTCTGTGTATCTACCAATTGTGTGATTCCGTTATTGCGGCAATGCTTCCAAGTACTTGGTAGCAGGCGGCCCCCACCACTTGTACCTGCTGTGGTGTCGCTTGCTCCGTTTCCCCCGTCCTCCGGGGGGGGTATGGTTTTGGTGGAGTCAAAGTTGACGCGCGAAAAAGTAGCATACTGCCTGTATCGCACAACGGTGATGATCTAGGTGATACGAGTGGTTTACCGGTTGAGACGGCGCGCTAGAACGAGTTGGTGGCCTATTCGTTTTTCGGCCCTGTGCCCCCCCGAAGTCTGCGCTACCCTTCGGTGGTTGGATGACGTTGATAGAGCCGGAGGGTTTCCACCGATGTGGATGTTTGTGGTACCGTTTCGCCCCGAGTTCTTCCTCGTGGATGGCGGTCATAGTTTCTCCTGCTGTTAACAGAACGTACGTGCGGTTGTACCGCCGTTTCTGTTTCTTGTGTGGCTGTTGGTGGCGCAGAGACCTCGTGGGCTCGCGCTGCACGGCAAGTCGAAAAGTCGCGTCGCCTCGTTTTAAACAAGGAAGTCAATGCAGCACGACTATCCATGTATTCAGGATACAACCGCTGATGACAGCAGTGTTTGAAAACCACACACGCACCCCAAATCATGATATGGACTGCTTGTCTGGTGTGCTGAGAAGGTTGGAAATTGCTGTCGTTGTTTGCACCTGGTTGGAGGACGCTCAATCGACCGTGAAAGGTGCGAGCCTCGGCCCGCTATATATGACACGGGCAGGCGTGTCATCTTTACCAAGACATGTACCACCCTTCTTTCTTATCCACGCTCGTGACGCCGCCATCGTTACAAGACACAAACGGCACTTAAAACGAGAGGGGATTTCGGAGTCTGCTGCAGATCTTCTGCAGTACTCATCACAACGTACAGTAAGCGCCCGCAATTAAGATTTTTTTTAATGAATTAGAAGCTCACTTTTCCACAAAATCTGAGAATACGGTAGGGTTGGATACTGGCGCGCAGCGCCAGTACAAAGTATACTGGCTGCTGACGCAGCCA
>CACKRE030001225.1:304-12929 GCA_902602495.3 Ectocarpus sp. CCAP 1310/34 | reverse complement strand
AGCCAATTCATTTCGTGAACTCGGCAACCAGGTTAGTTACCGTTTTTTTGTACCTCTGCTTTTTTTGGCGGTAACCATAATGAATGGTGGTCGAGTGGATCATGTTGTGCGGGGTCGAGAACCCTCACTCCGCGCAAANCCCTTAGCAGGATGCAGCGCACCCTTCATGCGACTCGCCGAATGTCTCAAGGCGCTTCGCGCTTGGTGATGTGAGAGCCTGGTCCGGTGAGAACCCGGCGTGCTCCGTCCCGGCTTTGTAGGGATGCGAGGTCAATAGTCTGAGGACTACGGCATGCACGACTATGAGTACACCCCGCCATCACTATAGACTCATGGAATTAACGAGTATTTGGTGATATTCTTCAACATATAGCGTAGCAGTACACTGTTAGGCTTTGTAGACACATTCTTCTGGTTCGATCCCCTCCGAGTTGTGTGATGTTCCCGCGCTAGTCATCTCGAAAGAGAGGAAATTTGTCTGCCGATCGATATATCGCTTGATAAACCTAACGGTAGAGTGGAATACAAAGAACGGAAGGGAGGGGAAAGCTCACACACACTTTTTTCTTTTCTCCTCCTTCACACCAATCCGCGCATAATCGCTTTCATAACCCGGCACGTTATGCCCGCTCGGCCTGGAACCCCCCCACGTTATCCCATGCAATAACCCCTCGTTGGCCGGAGGTTACACAACGCCCCCGTACAACCGTGCCCACTGGCCACCTGCGCACCAGAAAGCAACCCATGCAATACACAAACACTCCAATTCCGTCACGACCGTGATGCCACTGCAATATGGCTCCGTCACAAGGTACATTCTTTAGCCAAAACAACAATTGCTCAAACACAACAACAGTTTTGACCCGTATTCGACTACACCACGTGGCACACTTTTCCGCAGTCCTACGCAATTCAAAAACATCACATAAAATTTGATCCGTATTCGACTGCACCACGTCAAGTCTTGGCACACTTTTCCGCAGCCCTACGAACTTCAAAAACATCCCATAAATTTTGACCCGTATTCGACTGCAACACTTGGCACACTTTTCCGCAGTCCTACGCACTTCAAAAACATCCCATAAATTTTGACCCGTATTCGACTGCACCACTTGGCACACTTTTCCGCAGTCCTACGCACTTCAAATTCAAACACCTCATCATCTTCCAACTCAAACATGTACTACTTGACACTTTCCGCCGTTCGGTGTGCATGCCAGCACCACGTTCGTTCCTGGATTTAGTACCAGAATTGTCCGCCGTCAGATTCTTCTCCAGAAGCGCTACATTGGTGTTTTGCCGATGTCCACAAGCTTGATAGTATACTGGATGCCTCCTTCCCACCTCGGATCTAGAGTCACCTGCACCACCTTCGCAACATGCCAACCAGTCCTTGCAGTCTTACAATATGAATATGCACCAATCATCGCCAAACTTCGAAGACTCGGCCTACCCCGTATGTCACAACAAAGTTTGTAATCTCTCTGCACGTGTCTTTCTCCCTTCCTGCTAGCAATCGTCCTTTTCGCACCCTGAATACGATACCCCCGATACCTAATGTTCCCTCCTGCCGATCTTTCCGACTGCTCATTCCAATACTTGATTGAGTACCACGTCCCCATATTGCTCCAACTCTACTTCGTGCTCGCACGTACACTTAGCGCCATCCATGACTCACGGTTTCAACATCCTCGGCACATACGTCCGAACGGGCGCTTCACCAATGAACCTCTCAAATTGCCCTGGATTTCGATTTGGATTTTCCGCAGGGGCTTTAGATTCTTTCCCCACCAACAAATGCTTCGAATTCGGCAACACCAACAAAGTACCCTGTGCCNCCCCGATACCTAATGTTCCCTCCTGCCGATCTTTCCGACTGCTCATTCCAATACTTGATTGAGTACCACGTCCCCATATTGCTCCAACTCTACTTCGTGCTCGCACGTACACTTAGCGCCATCCATGACTCACGGTTTCAACATCCTCGGCACATACGTCCGAACGGGCGCTTCACCAATGAACCTCTCAAATTGCCCTGGATTTCGATTTGGATTTTCCGCAGGGGCTTTAGATTCTTTCCCCACCAACAAATGCTTCGAATTCGGCAACACCAACAAAGTACCCTGTGCCACCAACCGCTTCAACTCATCAAAATCTTCGTCTACATTTTCCGGAATATCACCCTTCTCCATCCTATTTGGATCAGCATGCCCTTCAATGGCCGTAATTGTTAATCGTCCCGTATCGTCTTCCTGCTGAATGTCCGCCCAATCACTAGCCGTCTTATCACATAAACTCTCCCCAAATTCAATTGCCGCTTGCGTCTGTTCTTCATCATACTCTAGCAACGGAATTTGAGGCAACGGGGGGGCTGCCGGACCTCTGCCCCCGGAACCCCTTCCCCTGCCACCACCAGTAGCCCCTCTTGCTCGAGCCGCACCACCTCGACCCCTTCCACGCGCAACAGCCCTGCTACTACGAGCATTACTGCCACCCCCACCACCAGCAATAGCCCCACTTCCACGAGCGTTACTGCTACTACCACCATCATCGCCAGAGGCACTGCCACGAGAGTTACTGCTACAACCACCACCATCGCCAGGGGCACTGCCCCCTCCTTGAGAAAAAGCAAACACTCGCGGTTTTTCTACCAATCCTAACAAGCGTCTGCCAACTTCCGTTGAAGGAACAGCATGTGATATCAGCCCTGGCTCAAACTAACCACTGACTACTTCCCCACTCGGTTCCACCAACCGGGTGTCATCAGGCACACACGAACCATCAGGCAAAGGGATAGACACGCCCTTTCCCCTTTGGATCAGCGCCCACGTCTTGCCTGCCAGTTCATCCGTAGTGAAGCTTGCCGATGTACAGCCACTTCCCCCCACCACAAAACCATCGCGATGGTTCGACCCAGCGAGCGCCTCTCGCTTGGTATATACCGGACCCAATCGCGAAGATGGCACCACGCTCGCACCTTTCTCGGGTCCGGCCCTATCTCTTCCGCCGTGACTTGATGTCCCAAGAACGTCACCACCTTCACCCCCAGATTCGTCTTGTTGGGTGGCAGTTTCAGGTTGAACTTGACCATGCGCTCGAAAAATCTCTCCAGGTCGCGCACATGTTCTGCCCCGTCCCTAGTTTGTCAATGTCCTCCGGCTCCCACAGTTTCGCATTGAAGTTGAAATGGACGTCTCGAATGTGCGGAGGCATCCTCTGCCACAACCGCCTGAACGCCACCTTTCTTGTACAAACGATGCCGGACTTCCGGTATCCAACAGAGCCTCCCACGGCATCATCTTGGTCGCTCTTGACCCCGCGAACACTTGCACTCTAGTCGTATGCCGATGTCGATCCATCGTCAAATCCCCACCGACCGACCGAGTAAATGGTGACAGGTAGTCCGCCGCTTCACCTGCAGCAAACGTAAAAGGAGGCGGAGGGTACACCGCATCGCCCCTTTGTCCTGACACAGAAGTAACAGATACTTGTATGGCAAAAATGCGATCTGTTCCTTCCTGTAGTTCACCAAAATTTCCTTTGTCCTGCGTTGTTACCTCAACCTGACGCTTGAGAAAATTTTAGAGGCGGATGCATCCCCTATCACGCCCTCTTCTCCTATCACTGGTAATTCAACAGTTTCATGGTTCTGCTTGCCCCCAGCACGATCAACGGTGACGCTTTTTCTCGTTCTAGTGTCCCTATTAATCGACCCCCTTTTGGCACCATTTCGACCAACAGTGTGCTCCGCTTGAGGATCGAGCAGACACCTCACTGCTCTTAGAGAATTTGTCTTGCGTATTTCCTTCCTTTGAGTGTTCGACGCATTTCCCACTGGTTTTGCATTGTCATTAACATTTCCCATTGTGCCGATGCTAGACTCCGTCTGATCTGACGAAGGGGGCGTCCTCGGCACCCCTACTTTTGGAAATTCCCTGTGTGCCTTACTAGTGATTCTTTCCTGAAGCTGTGCACGTGCATCTTGCGACGCACTACGATCAAGAATTCGGGGGCCTACTCCCCAATACATTCCTGCTCCCACGGCCCACACCCGTGCAGTTCAATTTATCAGCACCCGAAACCACTTGCAGTTGGGATAATTACTTCCACCCTGCTTGAAATACTCCTTATATACTGACAAACGTCGCTTACCGTGGTTGGACGAGACGCTCCCCGTCGCCAGGCCATCACCCTCGGTGTTGTGCACCACCGATCGGCCCGCCTCCTCCTCTACAATCCCACCCTCCGGGTCGTCTTCGATGTTCTCGCGTGATGATTGGTTTCCCTTTACCCCAGCCCCTCCGATAGTTTGTTTTGATCCCGGTCCTTGGCTCTGCTTTCTTCCCATCTGTCCGCGAGATTCCTTTTCGTTCTCGCAATGCCTTTCACCCCTTTCATCCTTCACCTCCACCCCGCGAGATTTCTTTCCGTCATCGCAATACCTTTCATCCCTTTCACCCTGCACCTTCACCACGAGATTTTTTTTCGTCATCGCAATAACGTTCACCCCTTTCACCCTTCACATCGTCCTCCTTTTTCTCTTCTCTCTCTGCTTGATCACCCACAAAGCAATTCGGCCAAGGTGCTACCGGCACGCTGGCCAACTGACCGCTCACCGTCAGTTATTCCTCTCCCTCCTCCTCTCCTCCATACGATGTGCTTGCCATTGTTTCAGACGATTTAACCACCGATCCCATCTTGCCTTGACTTCGGCCTTGGACTCGTTTGCCAAATTTCGGTTCAACATACTTTAGGCGTTAATGTAACCCTTGTCACAATCCCGCACAGAGTGTCCCTAACTACCACAGTTCAAACACCTTGACCCAAACGCCCTCCTTTGCCTATACTTTTCCTCGACAGACGTAAACCATGCGAAGAAAGGGCAATCATTCACTTGGCTGTGCGTGCGAGGCGACGCATGGATATCATCGACTCTCTTAAGCTCTGTACGTTCGTCCTCGTATTCCACGTCCTCCACCGTCATTACCGTCCTCCCCCCATATCCCCCATCTTACCTGCCAGGAGACGCGGACTGAAAGGTATTCGTTCCCCCTGACCCTGTCCTTCCTCCTCCATCCCCTCTCTGTCCCTGCCTTCCCCCAGAGGAACCCTTCGCCTGAGCCATCCTCCGTGTCGGAGTCGTTGCCCCCCCCTTCACCGCCTTGAAATTTCCCAGTTCATGCATCAAGGTGTCGATGTTATCGAACGGCATCACTCTCAACTCCTTGCCCTTAAACACAGAAGCGGTCAGAACACTGTATTGATCGGACACACTCTCTCTGACTGCCGGTTGAATTGTGTTATCTTGCGGCGTCACAATTCCCAACATTGTGCACCAACCCCTGCCAGGTAGTCAAATATTCACTATACGGCGTTCCAGTCGGTACCGCAAAGGTCTGCAAGTCGTACACCAACTTCTCGGGCGAGGATGAACTCACCACCCTCCCAAACGCCGACGTCGAGAATGTCAACGCCTCCCTACCCGTCGACCCTTCTTCCATCTTCTTTGACGTATCCGCAAAGACCTTGTCTATCTTCTCGCGGAACGTCATTGTCTGGGCAGGTGACATGGATCGGGTGATGGAAGTGATCAGATGTCTGTACACAGGTTTTTCCCATCCCGGCACCCACCATCCACTGTAATCCCCCACCGTCAAATACACATCGTTGAACGTATCTTCCAACCTCCTGTTGAAATAAACCAACTCTCCCGGCGCATCAAAAGTAATATCCAAGGAAGCTTAGTCCAATCCTTCATGTTCATCGTCACGTAACCCGTCATGATCTTTTGTTTCTCCCTCGAGGTCAGCGGCTGGATCGTGACACTCTCCGGTTCTTTCTTAACCATCGCTACCGTCGCTGAGTGAGACACATCATCTTCCTGCTCTTGTTTGACAGGCGCCACCTCCCTTGCAGCCACACTATGTTCAGATGCGACCGCCGTTGCACATGGTTGAAGTTTTTCGTCTGTGTCCTGGAGGCTCAGCTGTCTGAACTGACCTCCTATTTCAGCCAACTTCTGCTTCAGAGTTTCGATTTCTTTCTCTTTATTCGACAACTCTGCCTTGAACTCTGTTTTGATCTTGTCAACGGGTGTAGTCTTTTCTTCCCTCAAGACCTCCTCCTCCTTCACTTCCTCCTTGACAGACACGTTACCCCCCCTGTCATCTCCCACCCACCTTCCAGTGTNCCCCCCCCCCTCCCTGTAACCAGTACGGCTGTGACGCCTGCATCTGCGGCGGTGGCTGCTGCCACTGCTGCTGCTGCTGTGGCTGCTGCTGCGTCTACCACTGCTGGGGCGGTGGTGCCTGCCAGTCATGGTGGTGCTGCCCTTGGTGGACATTTGCCCTTTCCTCCATGCCCTCACTCTGACTAGTACCCTGTCCTCCTCGACCACCACCCCTCGAATCCCTTGGCATACCTCTACCTCCTTGGTTGCCTCTACCTCCTTGGTTGCCTCTACCTCCACCCTGGAAACCGTTCCTCCTCGGGGATCCCCTTCCTGACTTGTGCCACCCGCCCCCTCGGCTCCCTCTCGGAGAGGAACTAGATGATGAAAGAGTACCAAAACCAGACAGTCCCCGCCCGACCTGGTCCCTGGCCTTTCCCCCACCCCCTTCCCTGTTGGGAGGAAGAAGCACTCGACACACTTTCCCGGCTAGAGGGATACCCCGCCCCTTCCTTCTGCCTCATTGCCTCATCAAATGAAGCTCTCTTTTCCTTCGCTTTCACCTTATCTGCGAGTGCCTTACCATCTAGACCAGGGTATAATGCCAGAATATCCTTGGACACGCTGTCTTTCGGGTTTTCTGGAGTGGCCAGCACTATCTTGGGAATAATGGACCCCGTACCCCCTGTCACCCTTGTCCCTTTCACCTTGGTCTCATCCCCCTTCCTTGACCTTTCTCTTCCTCCTCCCTTTGCCCTCTCCCCTTCCTCCTGCTTCGAGAGCTTTGTCTGGGCCTTCTTGACCTTTGTCTTTTTGGTAGGTGGCGCCGGCATGGGTATGCTCTCAATCCTAGCCGCCTTTTGGGCAGTGAGCAGAGCACTTCGCGCAGCTTCTGAGTCCTTTCTGTGTCCCATATTGGCGTAATTCGCCGCACCGAATTTCTCCCTCAAACGCTCTAGTTCTTTCTGCGCTTTGTCAAGTTTTTTTTTCACCCTTGCCCCACTATTCCTTTTCTTCCGGTCGGAACGTTCCTGCTCGTTGGCTTCTTGTTCGATCTTAACGCCTTCGAGGTTTGTTTTCTCCTTTTGTACCTCTCGCTCATAATGAGCTTTCTTCCACTCTGCCTCCTTCACTTTCTTCTTGGCCTCTTCCTCTTTCTGCGCAAGTTTTGTGATATCTGTGGTTAACCGCTTGATTTCCGGGTCCTTCTGTACCTTTTCCCATTTCTTCTCAAGGTTAGACACAGTGCCCTTCTGCTCTTTGAACTCGCGCTTTACCCCGTCAAGCTCAAGTCTACTTTTCTCAAAAGCCCTTCGCTGCTCCTCATGGTGTTTCTCAGCCAAAGCCACCATTTGGAGAGGGATAGAGATTTGAGGGGAGGGTGGGTCCAACCTCTTCTTCTTTGACCCTGCCTTCTGTCCCACCACCTGCCATGGGTTGGCTACGCGTTGCATGGATGGCAACGGAGGAAACTGGTCATCCTCACTGCCTTCGACCAACGACTCGAAGCGATTTCCCGCCAACACTGATCGACCCGACACCGTCTCAGAGTTTCTGGATACAAGCTGACTAGATTCGTCTCCGTCCCAGCTGGATTCAAGTTCAGGTTTTGTGGGTGGCACATAGCTGTTCGCTGCTTTAAACGTGCTTCCATCTCCCTTGTCAGTTTCGCACTAGCCACTTGTTGTTGCTGTTCCCTCAACACTCTTGCCTTCTCCTCCCCACTCAGACAGATTGCGATTTCTGCGTCTGACTCTGGTTCCTTTCTTCCACCTTCCCGCATGTTGGACACCAGACTTTGGAGAGCCTCCACATCACCCCCAAAATGCGAATGTAACAAGTCAAGGATCGCACTCGATGTGTCTCTCACCTTCCCCACATCCGATGGCTCCCCACCTAGGGATTCTCCGTCCCCTCCCCCACCCTCGTCCGAGGCACTGCCCCCTCCACCATCCTCCTCCATCTGGGCATCAGCCCCCTCTTGCGAGTGTCTTCATCCTTCACGGGCCCTGGTCTCCCCCATCACCTGACGTACGAGAAATAAAATAACCCGCGTCAGTTGTGTGTGACCTTCTGTTTCTGCGCAGTTAACTTGTTCGGCGTGAGTAGTAGTCCTCCCCACCCCTCTTACCTCCCGGCGCTATCACCTGCAACCCTGGCGTTGCCATTGCCTCCATTGCCATCCTCTGATCTGCGCTGAGGCGCCTTGCCCCTGCCCCCGAGCCTCTCGTCAGACTCCTTTCCCGACTCGCAGACAGATGACTCTCCCACAAGTCTCTGCCCCGATCTCCCGCGATCTGCGTCAGCCCTTTTGCTAGACTTGAAGACACACCTTGTTCCAAGTCACCCACCGCCGTTCCACCCTTTTGCAACACACTTCCCCCCCCAGCGTGCGCCATATCCTCATAACCCCCCTTGCCCTCAGGTCTTCCACCCTTTCCCCTAGAGAGCTCAGCCTCTGTCCGTTGTACATCCTCGGATGTCTGCTGTACACTCTGAGATAGCACTTCCCTTGTCTGGCGATAGTCTCCAGCTTCGACGTCTCTACCCGACCTCTTTTTCCCTTCCTCCCGAGGTCTCTCTGTCAACACTTCCCCTTCACTGACATCGCTTTAGCCGCCGACTCATCTCCTACCGTCGACCACTCATCCATCCCACCACCCTTAGAACCACCACCACCCGTGTGGTCCGAGTGCCAACCCCCCCCTCACCTCTCTGTGCTATGGGAAGAACACACCGTAAGCGGTGCGCTAACCGCGTCGCCCCTCCTTCGGTGCCAGCGACGTGGAATCGGCCGGCGGTGGCCTATCGCGCGTAGATATGGGTGTAGATGTGCCAGTGGGGTCGTGGGTGTGCGCGTCTCGAAGTTGCTTGCGATCAAAGTGTGTTTCTTTGGCCTTCGTGGGCCGGGAACAGCAGGGAAATCGAACACTGAAAAAGGGGGGCACGCGACATCAGCTGACGCAAGCTAATTGCACCGCTTCCTCTGTATCTATCCAATTGCGCCGCTTCAATTTCTCTCCAACTTTCTCTCACTAGGCCTTTGCTCCATCGGCCGTTTTGTTTGTATGACGGGGAATAAGAACGTGAAATTAATTGAAATTAGTATGGAAATAAAGTTTGTGTATCTAAATCGAAAATACAACGGCCGATGGAGCAAACGCCTATCTCTCACTCTCTCTCAACTAACTGCAATTCCCTCATTAGCTCATCATCCCAACCATAAACCCACACCTTCTCAATTCTAGTCTCCACCTCATACACTTTTCATGCCCTTATTTGACGATATCTCAACCAGAAGTAACTCCAACCCTGCTCCCAGAGCCATCATTTTCAAGTCCATTCCATCACTCCTCAACATGTATACTTCGATTAAACCACCCCAAGTCATTTTACACTGACTAAAACTAGGGTTGACCTATTGCACGACAGTGAATAGATGGGTTTCCGCTGGTTCTTGAGGCCTATTATTGAGGAAATCTGCGAATATTAGAAATGTACTGGAGTACTGGCTGCTGACGCAGCCAGGGTGCACATGCACTGCCAGTGCATGTGCACTGGCCATACGTACTGGTTCAGTACCCAACCCTAGAAAACAGGGCTGAGAAACATGGCTCAGTTTGGGTCACACAATAAGAAATGTCTTAATAGCAAACCTCGGCGACCGCTGCCCTACTACATAGTCTCCGTTGGAAGCGATGCGCTGCAAAGCTCGTTGCTAGTAAGTTTGATCGACTTCCCTAGTCGCGAGGGAAGGGATTGCTGGACCCTCCTCGCGATAAAAATATCTCAGGCAGGAACCGCAGGAGGGGGTCCAACCCCCCCCTCCTATGTGACCCCGGTTGGGTCGTCTAGCTGGTAGAAGTGGAGGGTTGAGTGGGTCGGATAAGAAGCACCCCACAGCTCCCATCTCTCGCTCTTTACCCCCTCTCCCACTACCCCCCCCCCCTTTTTTGGCGGTAACCATAATGGTGGTCGAGTAGATCATGTTGTGCGGGGTGGAGAACCCTCACTCCGCGCAAGGGGGATGATCGCACCACGTTGTGTTAAAATGGTCAAGCACCCTCGAGGCAGTTACACAGTGCTTACAACTGTCTCTGGAAGTGAAAGCACCAGAAAGTAAATTAAGTCATACGCAGCTGTCATCCGTACGCAAGGAAGTAAGCACAAGATGCCGAAAACCCTTAGCAGGATGCAGCGCACCCTTCATGCGACTCGCCGAATATCTCACGGCGCTTCGCGCTCGGTGATGTGAAAGCCTGGTCCGGTGAGAACCCGGCGTGCTCCGTCCCGGCTTTGTAGGGATGCGAGGTCAATGGTCTTAACGACTACGGCATGCACGACTATGAGTACACCCCCCCCCCCCCCCCCCCCCCCCCAGTGCATTATTATTAGTTTTGTATGACGAGGGTGGAGTGAGTGTGTTTTTTTTTGCGGCGCTCCCTCCGGCCCCCTGCCGGCTCTGGCGTTCTCTGGCGCTCCGGCTCTGACACAGCACACCAGACAGGCTGCGAACCACGATATGCTGTCTGCTGTACGGTTTTGATGGTGCTCTCCGCCAGCTCTCGTGAGCAGAGAAAATATGAGATTGCCGATTTTAGAAATGCAGCAGGATTTGCCGGCACGAAAAAAAAAAAAACTTGACATAGTCTAGACTAATAAGAAGAAATTATTGAACGTACGTACGCTGAGTTTGTAGCCCACAATAAGAGTTCGAGGCTGGACTTGAAATAAGCGTTTCTTAATTGCGGGCGCTAACTGTAGTAGTGCCTTTTTTCGTATGACGCCATCGTACACAAAGACACAAACGGCACTTGAAGTAAAAATCAATTGGGGAACCGTCGTGGGCACACGGCAATCTATTTACGACACGGGCGGGCGTGTCGTCTCGAAATGGGGATCCCCGAGAAGATCGCGTTCTTCCCGTAACACCCTCGCACGACGGCACCCCTCCCTGCTGACTGACTAGGCTACTGTGCCAGCGGCGGTTCGCAATGCACCAACAGTATTCCATGGATGATGCCGCTGGGTTCTCGGCAGCGGCGACGCAACGTGTATACCACCAGTAGTACATACATACTGTAGATCTAGTCCACGGGAGGAGCAAGCTAGGCACGAATTGCTACACATAAGCATGGTGTGTTTCTCTTCCTTCGCAGGCACATACGACGTGCTGTGTGAAAATGATTATTTTGGAATCTGTCGGCTCAGAATATCCCGTGTCGCTGAACAGGTCCCAAGGAAAATGCCAACTGCGGCACGTCGACGTCGTTCTCTCACTCAGCTGAAAACCCTTCCGGTCGATGACGGAGACTCCATATATTGACGATCGGTATCTTCATTTCCTTCCGTTTCAACGAATTGGCCTGGAAGCAGGAATTAATTAGTCTCATAGGTGCACCTCAAACACACAAGCATGGAACGAAATTGAGTAAATGTTTCTGTAATTGTGCATCAATTAATGAGGACGAAACGTAGAGGGAGCCCGTTGCTCCACTTGGAGGGTGAACCGTGGATACAAATAAATGTAGACAGGGTGCCCACACAGCGAACGGAACAACAACACCACAAGGACCCCCGCTTGCGGTACAAAATACCAAGTACACGACCTCCTGGAGATTGTTTAGTCTACAGACCCCCCCTCCTACGGAGCCGGGGAGTGCTCATCATCATCGTGTTTTGTTTACTGAAGGCCCACCAAGGCCAACCGCAAACGCTCCCTGTGGAGATCTACAAGGAGGCGTGAGAGGGGATGGATGAGAACATTCGCACGCTCATGCGTACTGGGACAGTTGAGGGGCGACGGCAATTTACAGATGGTATTTTTTTTTGTGAAGAAACCAACAACAACAACGACAACAACAACAACAACAACAATAACAGCGACGGTACGTACGCCCGGTGCAGTTTTATCAGGACGAATTTGCGCATTATTGGGCTACTAGAAGGTTTCTGAATGAACCAGTTGTGGGCAGCCAAGTGAAAACACTACGTTCGGCACGTTCAACGTACGCACGCTCGCCTACAGCGGTAGGAACCCCATCGGTCACAACGTGATGACGGTCATGCAGATTTGTTCAGCGACCGGCTGTGATGTGATAGGACTTCAGGAGACCCGACGAGAGGGGCAAGGTTCAATTGCACACGACGGGTACGTGATCATTTGGAGTGGCGCCCGTGCTGGCACCAAGGACAAGAGGGGCGTACACGGTGTGGGCATAGCGATCAAGGAGGCCATGTGGGAGAGTGTGGGCGAGGAAGGTAGGACGGTGGAGTGCATTAGCCCGAGGCTGATGAAGGTGCGTCTACAAATTGGCCGTACCTGCGGAGAAACTTTCGTGGTGGGGTACGCCCTCACGGAAACTGTCCGCACCACCGCGGGCGGTGATGTTAACGCCAAAGCCTCCTTCTGGACTGCTCTCGACGCAGCGATCCGGGAAGTTCACAGCCGTGACC
>CACKRE030001224.1:5179-21464 GCA_902602495.3 Ectocarpus sp. CCAP 1310/34 | reverse complement strand
ATGAACGCAAGGGGGGGTGCGAGCCTTTTCGTGGCGACCACAGACTCTCCCGGTCTGTCTGTCGCCTGAACGGCTCACTCCATGCCGACGATGTAGCTTCTCGCGCGCAAGAATGAATCGCCACAGGAGCACCGAAATCCGCTTCCCACGTATGTCACCGGTCGCCCCGGTGGTCTAGTGGGTAACCTAGCAGCCGGCTAAGGGCCAGGTCATGGGCTCGAGTCCCGGCAGAGTGAGTCGTTTTCGCACTAAACAAATCCTGGTCTAGGATGAAAGCGACGTGTTGCAAAGCTCGTTGTTAGAAAACCATAATCGACTTCGTAAGTCGCGAGGGAAGGGATTGCTGTACCCTTCTCGCGATAAAAATACCTCAGGCAGGAACCGCAGGAGGGGTTCCAGCCCCCCCCTTCTATGTGACCCCAGTTGGATCGTCTAGCTAGTACAAGTGGAGGACAGGGGGCAGAGGGGCAGACGGCAGAATCCGATGATGGGAGAACAAAAAAAAAAGTGGGGACATGACCACGTACCCCACGCGAAGGGAGTGGAGGCGGCGGGAGGGTTGTTACAACAACAGCAGTGGCAGTATCACGCGAGGCATGTGAAGCCCTGCGCACGAATGCATCTACTTTTTTCTCAGAAAGTTTCGAGGTTGTCTCGAAAGGGAAGAAAGATAAATTGTTTCAAAGGCCGCTCGCCGAGCAAAAACATCCTCCAAATAACGTCCATTATCGGAGCCAACACAAAAAACAGGCAATGCACTCGCGGCAAAACCGCGCTGCAACACGACACAAGCCAAACATTTCAATGCGACACAGAGACCGCTACCCCATTCAACACAGACGACACGGCACGATGTACAAGAAAAAGGGAAGAAACAACACTACCTCACAGTGGATAAAACTTTTCAATGGTGACAAAAATGGGGACGGCACTCAGAGGGATAATATTTACAAAGTCAAACGGAGTCGAACGTGTGCTATGACCGAAACATTCGACGAGCCTTGTTATGGTGGGTCTCGCGGGTAATATTTCTGTTCCTACACCTTCTAAGAACGGAAAACAAACGCAATAAAAGTACAACCACAATCCAGTGTTTGGACACATCATCTAGGGTAATCACTGCTTGTGGAACGTCAATTTCATTTCGCCACAGCCGTGTGGTGGATGAGGTTCAATTTTCGGTTGTGGTGGTTGCTCGGGCCGAAGGCGCAGGACCACATATGCTGCTTCCCTCCCATTCTGGTGGTGCCGCCTGGCTTTATTTCCGGCCTCCACTAGTGCAGCTCACACGGGCGCGCGGTGGACCGACTTTTTGGAAGTGGGATGGTCCAACTCCACGACGTCCTGAAAAACAGTTCGGGTGACAACGCATAGGTTACAGGTGCGAAGTAGGGCCTTTGAGTGTAATCCTTTTTAGTGATAAAAACAACATGGTGCATACCATCGGCGACGAAACATATTTCACCCCCTGGACCGATTTTCAAGGCTCGATCACCCCACCACGAAGAGGATATCTACATCACACTACACGATCTTGGAAAACTCTCGACGAGGCGGTTCCAACGCCACCCTTTTCGGGACCCGCCACTCGGTCTGCTGCTGTGGAGCTATCGTTCTTTGAAAATCCGGTCCAGGGCGTGAGATACCTTGTGTCACCTAAGGTAGAAATCGAAACGCACTATGCATACTTCCTACACGTCCGAAAATCATTGCACCACAGCCCAGCAAGGTGTCGAACCTACTTCAGTCGCCGACCAGAGCCACAGCGAAATTCACTTCGAGAAGCGGGCTTCACGCTGTGCTGGTGTTGAATTTTGCATGAATTGCGGAAGACGTACCATGACGTGATGGCCATCTCACCAGCCACAAAATGCCAAAAGGTCAGAGTACATATATTCCCCATCCCCAAACCAGAACAATAAAAAATACCCAAAACAAAACAAACAACACCCCAAACTCAGTCCCTACTACATCATCATTGCACCCTCCTATTTATCAATGAGCTCCCACAACTCTGGATAGTTGCGTCCTCTGAACGATCACCGGACGAACTGGAGCCACGGCTGGCGAAGAAACGTCGGCAATATACCCGTGAGCAGGCTCCTCTAACTAGCGTCGCCGACCAGCACTCCAACAGGGCTGCAACACACCGTACCTGACTTCCATTTCGTTCCCAGTGAGGCTTCACGTCCTCGTCTTCGGGATTGCTGCTGCCATCGTTTCGTGTCCTAGGGGTCACCAGTTTGCCTATTCGGAGGCCTTCTAGCCCCTTCGCGACCGACTTCTTGAAGTTGCGGGGCTTGAGGTGTGGGTCTTGTCTAGACGCCGCCACAAAGAAGATGGGCCATACGAGCATGAGAAGGTCTGAAGAGAGGGCACGTCGCAAAACCACAGCGGGCAAAAGGGGTCGAAAGGCACGCGTATTATGGTCTGTTGTTGACGTTCTGAGATCTTCCGATTGCATCATGAACATCACGTCTCGCAGTCGAGTGATGGAAAGCAAGGGGTGGTAGGAAAAAGCTCGGCCAAGATCATGTCTATCGATTGGTGTCTCAAGGATTGGCTGGCTTCGTGCGGCTTGATGTGAGTTTTATCCGCGACACCCGCTGTGAGTCTTACCCCAGAAGCCGCCGACGTTGCCGAACATCTCCGCGAGGTCGAAGGGGTCATTTTCAGTGATAACCTCCAGCGAGTTGGGCTCCTGCTGGAACTGGAGCGACAGCTGGGCGTAAGGCTTGTCGATGGCCGCATTCACCTGACAAGGGACGTTTGGCAGATAACAACAGCGGGTAAAACCTGTTCAGGACTCCCTGACATCACAACAAAATTCTGTGATTTGACAACAGTATCGTTGTACAAGGCCGATATTGCTACACGGATTTCACAGCAACATTCGCGTGTCTCGCCACAGCCTTGGGTAGTGATTTGAGGCGCTGGCTTTCTTCGCGCGAAAAACACAATTCCTGACTGCTGTCCTGCATTGCACCTGCCCTTCCGTTTCACCTTATCCCTGTGGGTCGCTGTCGATACCGACAACGCCTTGTTGGTAGCGACGGGTTCTTCGCCTAGCCTTTCCTCGATGGTAACCCCAATCCCCTGTTGTATCATGACACACAGAGTTTTAGCGGACGGCATCACGATTTACTAGAAACCATATGCTTAACAATCTTCTCCTGTCGCTACCTCTTCGCGATGAGTAGAGACAACGAGTGCAATGAGGAGTGGATGGACAGGAAAAAAGGACAGCATAGTGCGGTCCAACGCAGCCGATAGCAATGGTTCCACGGCACCGAAGGTGTTCAGCAACATGCCGGGGACGCCTGCGCTCGCTATCGCACCATGGTGGAGACAACAAAACTAGGTGCCTGTGGACTTTATACGCGCTAGAGATCGTGACAATATCTCGGTAGAGCTGTGTGCCCTACCCTGAAACAAACGTGGTGTCGAGCGAGCCAGTTGGTTCAACAGCAGATTCGCTCGAATGAACAACAACAATAGCAACACCAACGACGACACGACGATGACGACGACACACCAAGAAAGGATGCTCCGCTCAGCGCTCCTATGTACGCACCACGTATGTGAAGGAGTGGCTGCTTGAGACGTTGGTGATGCAGCTGTAGGGGACTTGGATCCCGGTTGATACTAGACCTGATTCTGGATATCCTGGATCTTTCAGCTTCACGTATATCCATTCACTGCGTCGGGCGAACAAACAAGGGTGTGTAGGAGGGACGGTTGCCAATATAGCTCGTGAGACGATGTGTATGTACAGCGGGAACGAGAACGTGGGGAAGTGGTATGCCGCAACGCGCAATACAAGCTTTCCTGGCTAGATGGTAGTCGTCCCGATTCGCATGTGGCAGCAACGTTCGCTGAATATCGCAAACCTACCAAAACCACCAAGGACAATGTTATCAGGCCAGACACACTCTCTTGAAATACATAGTCGAGGTGAAATCAAGACTATTTCGAATCAGGGCAGAGAGAGGGGATCGAAGGTAGGCGTGGAACCAAGGCCCGACTGAAACAGCACCTTAATCCGGTGGGGAGAGGCTCTCGCCGAAAACGGCTTCGAGACAGACCGCTCGAGGCTCGGGCTCGCAATATATTTCGCGTCTAGATGGCTCAGACACGCCGTGTGCGCCCGAGAACCTCACCTGTGAGGCTCCCACCCCTCAACGACGCAAGTGTTCGAATCGCTCTCAGTGCCCCCGGGATACCAGTACATCTGCAGGGAAAACGTTACCGGTATTGTCAGCAAGCAGTGCAAGGGAATGAATGTTGCCGCCGCAGGAATGAACAGTTCGGTCGAGGGTGATTTAAGCGACAGCGAGAGTACTCTCTGCGCCATTCGGATTTCACTCCCTGGCAACATTATGGTGGGGGCGCATGGTCCACATTCACTCCTGACCACCTTCTGGAAGGGGGACATGGTCAATATATTCACTCCCTGGCACCATTCTGTAGCGGTGCATGCTCCACATTCGCTCCCTGTGCAATTTTTTTAGGAGATGTATGGTCGACGTTCACTCCTCGGCATCGTTCATTAAGCGGTGCAAAGTCGACAATCACACCATGGAAAAAAAGAGAAGGGTATGCCGTACGAAGCATTTACGTCCCCAAGCGTTTTTCGCAGGCTCACATCCAGGATGAGGTAGTCTAGATTGTAGCTCGCGTTCCGTTCTTGCCCGAGAAAATGGGAAATTGTCGAAGTCTCGAACTCCACGCACCAGCCGTCCTGCGTGGGGATTGATTGTAGACAACACGGAGCGAGGCAGGTGAGAAGACCGTAAAATTGAACATCGTTTGTAAAGGTAAAATGAGTACGCTCAAGGCAGGGCGAGACTTAGCGAAAGTACCTACAGCCTACAGCAGTAGATAGGAAAGCGCCTCTCAGTGGTCACAGGACGCCCACACGGAGGGACATGCAATGGAAATCTCAGGACCCAAGATCAGGCTTGAGCGAGCACTGGCGGCAACACGTACTACTGTGAAGTTAGACTTTGGAAACCGCACCAACTAGGCGTTTTTCCTGGGTTGCAGGAGGGGAGGCCGGCATAATCCTCCTGCGCCCGAAAGTGTTGAGAAATTGCACCACACCCAACATTTAGTTGCCATCCATCTACTCAAAACTCACGAACACGCCCTCGCACCCCGCGACGTGGAGAGCCCGTCTTCACGATGATAAGCTGGACGATGTCGTCTACGAAATGCATTTCTGTACAAATACACCATATACTCCTCGGCACACAACGTGACATGTTGCGAGCGTTAAGATATTCGAGCCCCCGGATCAGCGGGACCATGCCAAACAATAGCTGCCTCCTCCCCCCAGGAGGAACGGATATTCACACCAGACAATTAATCAATAAGAGGCAGCCCATTCGCGTAACAACGCTAGCTCCTCATCCTCTTCAGCTTGACGCGGTCTGCTTCATTCCCCCGGGGAACATACTACACTACGAATAAGCGATGTGTGCGCTCAATGTGGACTTCTCTCACCTCGGGTGTCAGCATTCCCACACCGGGGATCGTCTGTTCGTACTCCCCGCCGCCTGGGTAGAACACGGCGCTCGTGTTGCCCCATCCGGTCAGTTGGGCAGATTCCATGCACTCCTCCTCAAGCTCCCCACTATCGCAGCCATATTCGCCGTAGAGGCATACCCAAATATCCGGGTACTCGTACACGGTGTTCTGGGGGAGGAACGGACCACGGGGAGGCAGCAGGCATCAAAGCCAGCAAACTCTAGGAGAGGAAGATAATCGTTTTCAGCGATTTGGACAGCGCTCGTACTACGCGAATGAATAGGAGTTTCCCCGCTAGATTGCCCCACATTCTGCAACGTCGGGCTGACGCGCGGCGGGTTCCACGTAGCAGTTTCCGCGTAGCCGTTGCAGCGTGGTAGTCCGACGACATCCATTCCGTGCGTATTTCAAAGGAACTGCTGAGTGCAAGTCAAGATCGGAGTGAATTCATTCCCATTTTTTTCTGTCAGTGGACCATGTGCGGCCGACCCTATTAGGAAGTGCCTACCGTGCGGCACGTGATGTTTTCAGCTCCGGTGCGACAACTGTTCTCTTGTGGGAACCCAGTGTTACCGTTTGCAAACGACGTGTTAAGCCTGCCTTGGTGATCACTAGCTCTGCAGACCCACCGTCTCAAATCCATTGTTTCGGAACACACACTTCCATCAACAGCTGGCATTGCATGGACCAACGACCCTCGCTCGTGGTGGACGTGCCGCCAAAAATTGACAGCATCGTCTGGGCAAAGCGACACCCCACCCACAATCATTCTTCTCTCACCGAAACCTCGAAGGACACGCTGGGATTGTTGCGCTTCTTCAGGGCTTGGTATAAAATAAGTGAAGAATCTGCGCGGTGTGCAGCGGTAAGAGGAAACAGTTGCCCGTGCAAGTAAGGTCGCAGGTCGGTGCCAGTGCTGCGGGCGGCTTTATCACTGGACAAAGTATCCCTCAACCAACCGACACCTCTCCCGCCACTCTGGAGCGCGCGCTTTATAGTGGTACTGTCGTTATGAGCATTTCTGCTCCGGGGCCACGATGGCAGGGCGGGGGGGGTGTATCAACGCCATCGAGAGGGTGCACGCGCTACAAGCAAAACGTATGTCGTCCGGCAAAACTTCGTCTACACACGCTTGTTTTGTGCAATTTATGATACTCTAGTCGGTCATGAAGTTAATACCCTGAGTTGTGAGACACACAATTTTGTAGGCCTACATGTTTGGCGAAGCAGCCGACTGGGGGTTGGCAACTCCTCGCCGTATCACCGTGCGCACGGCAGTCGGTGAGGAGTTACAGTACAGTATCAAGGAACAAACCTGGCAAAGAAAACGTGCCCTCACATAAAATGATGCTCCCGATCAGGACCGTCCAGAGTGCCACCGCTCTGCGCTTGTACTGCGGCAAGACCTCGTCTGGTCTCCTGGACATGCAATCGTACACCGAAAGGCGAGGTCAACGCGGCACACGACCCTTCGCATTTGGGTACAAGACAACCACTTAATGCAAGCGAGCTCGAATTCGGCCTCGGGTCTCGCGAGAAGGGACGGGCTTCCGGGTCAGCATGCCATGCATGTTGGAGTACCATTGTTCGAAACATGAAGAAAGCTCTGGTGGTCATTTCAACGTGGGCGCTTTGCTAAAACAAGCACGTTCAGGTTCGGGGCGCGGGAAACAGGGCAACTGGGAGTGCACAATCACCGTCACACCAATGAATGTCTCACCACATTGCCGGTGATGAAGCCTTTGAAGATACCAATTTACGAAGAAGCAAGCGCGCTCGTGCAGGAACACCCTCCAGCAGCTAACCCACTGCAATAAGCTGGCTGAGAGTAGGATCATATTAGATGGGTGAAGAACGGACGAGGCAGGGAAAAAAACAAGGTGAAAACCAAGTCAACAAGATGGACTGCTCTCGAACTGCCCATCGACGTCAACAAGGGTGCACACGACCATGTGCGATTCCACATGATGGGAACATGTTCCGAACATGTGTGTCCCTTCCGCGCCTCGTGTGTCCACACGTCGTCGACAACTTCGGCTTGTAACAAAAAATTCCTCACTTTGCTCTCACCGGTATTTTTCCGACTGATTTTGAACAAGCGAGCAAACTATTATTAGACCGCTTATTATGGCTCATAAATGTTGCAAGAAAAGTTGCAAACTTTTTCTGCAACTTTGCCCGGGAACTTCCGTCTGTAACTCTTTTGGTGCACGCTGGTATGGGACGAGGAAAGTTTTGCGCACGGGACTGTTGGAATGCGGAGGCGGGTTGGTTCAAATTAAAAAAAACAGGCTACCCCGCCCCACACATGCACGCAGCCCTCGGGCACGCCATCTGCTGCGGCTGCACCACGCCACGCCGGGTCATGCAACAGGCAAACAAACGCTTGACCACGCATCTACTGTCCAGTGCGTCACACGAACCAGCATGGCACTCCACCTGGAGATATCCAAGAGAGCGCCGGCACTGCCAGCAGAACTCACGAATGACCTCATGGATTCCTTTGGGATCTTCTGCGCTACGTATGGAGGTACACCTCTCGGCCAGCAGTCCCAGAAAGCCCTGCAGTGCTTCCCTATAGCATGGGCTTGTCTCGCCGTCAAGGAGGCGGAGAAGAAAAGCAAAGAAGTTCGTGACAGAGACGTGTCGAGGTACTACCAGGAAATCGCGCTTCCTGGCTAGATAAAGTTGTGCCACCGAGCTATCGCGGAGTCCGCGGAGTCCGACAACCCGCTGCGCTTCCCGGCCGGGTGGGAGACTAAGCTCTAGACTACTTCACCACGCTCGGAGGTGCGTGACGCGTGTAAAGTTGGGGTAGACGATCACGATGGATTGCTGACTGCCCACAACAGCAGTGATTCTGTGTATTGGAGAGGGTTAGCCCGTGCACAGCAGTTTGGACGGCGAACTCGCGCACTCCCGCGTACAGGTCCAGAACAAAACGCTTGAAAGGCCAACGTACTATTTAAAAAATAGACACGACACGGGGAAAGTAAAACGGCACACAGCAGCGAAGTACACACGTAAATATGTTGATAGGTTCACACATGTACTGCTGTGGGACGCCGTACCACCGCAACAATACTTGAAACATGCAACATTGGTTCGAGTANACACGGGGAAAGTAATACGGCACACAGCAGCGAAGTACACACGTAAATATGTTGATAGGTACACACATGTACTGCTGTGGGACGCCGTACCACCGCAACCATCCTTGAAACATGTAACATTTGTTCGAGTAGCTGTCGTCCCTGGACGGCGTGATATGTCAACATGTACTTGGTACATAATGCACTAGACCCGTGCAGCAGCAGCGGTAGCTGCAACAGCACTACTGCTGTAGAGCTGTGGTGGCAGCAGGAGGAAAGCACACGCCGGCGGCACGGTTAAAGCCATTTTTTCCTGACTGTACATAAATCTACAAAATGGCACGACGTACAGCAGTGGTTCCACGTTTGGGACTAGCGCCGGTCCAGCGCAACCGCGATTGAACATGGCTGTAAGGGTGATGGCCTCAAAGGAAAATATTGTAGCTTGGAAAATAACAAATAACGCTAGCATGCATGGTGGCGTCAGGGTAGTTCATGGGCAGTTTAGGGTCCCCTGCTTGATTGAGCGTGTAAGGTACGAGACAGATCAGCAGCAGTTGAGGTGGCAGCACTATAAGCAGGCCTCAGTCAACGAAGCAGATAGCAGTAGACCCAAAATAGTTAGTGCGCCTATGCTGCAGCAGCACCATTGTAACAAACGGTCGTGGCAACAGCAGGAGCCAAACAGTAGCGCCTTATGGTGCCGTTTTACCTGATTCTGTGTTACAATCGTACCATTCTGTTCAAACGGCACAGCCTCTGATGTACCTCCCCCTAAAACCCGTTAAATGCACCATCGCAGCCGAGAGAGCTAAGAGGGGGGCGCCGAGGGGGGCGCCCCCGAAGACGTTCATGCAAAGTCCCGGGACGGCTTGGGGTATGTTCGCGACAATCAAGAAGGAGTTTACCAAGGGCCCTTCGCTCTGCTTCAGAAAGTAAGTGCATCAGCTTGTGTAGCACACAGGCGTTGTTGCTCTCAGCAGACCCTTCCCCCTGAGTGTTTAGCTTTACAGATTCTTCGTTGCTGCTGGTAATTAATGTAGATGTAGCGTGGTTGTGAATTGTGTGCTATACACACGCCAAGCAGGACACAAATATCTACGACCCACGTGATTGCTGCATGNCAAGTAAGTGCACCAGCTTGTGTAGCACACAGGCGTTGTTGCTCTCAGCAGACCCTTCCCCCTGAGTGGTTAGCATTACAGATTCTTCGTTGCTGCTGGTAAATAACGTAGATGTAGCGTGGTTGTGAATTGTGTGCTATACACACGCCAAGCAGGACACATATCTACGACCCGCGTGATTGCTGCATACATATAGGTGGACGAGGGCTGCTGGTGTTGGGCTACGGCAATTTTCTGCGAGTGCGTGCGATAGTGTCCGTGTGTGTGACTGGCGTGCTGTCCACGCCGCGATCAAAGAATAACGAGTCCGGGTGTGTGCTTGCGTGTGATTTGCGTGTTGTCCTGACTCCGATCAGATACAAAAATAACGTGGTCGAGGACTCCCGCGGTTGGTTCGGCGTTATAATGCTTGACCCGTTGGTGGGGGGTGTACTCATAGTCGTGCGTGCCGTAGTCGTTAGACCATTGACCTCNACGCCGCGATCAAAGAATAACGAGTGCGGGTGTGTGCGTGCGTGTGATTTGCGTGCTGTCCTGACTCCGATCAGATACAAAAATAACGTGGTCGAGGACTCCCGCGGTTGGTTCGGCGTTATAATGCTTGACCCGTTGGTGGGGGGTGTACTCATAGTCGTGCGTGCCGTAGTCGTTAGACCATCGACCTCGCATCCCTACAAAGCCGGGACGGAGCACGCGCGGTTCTCACTGGACCAGGATCTCACATCACCAAGCGCGAAGCGCCGTGAGATTTTCGGCGAGTCGCATGAAGGGTGCGCTGCATCCTGCTAAGGGTTTTCGGCATCTTGTGCATACTTCCTTGCGTACGGATGACAGCTGCGCATGACTTAATTTATTTTCTGGTGCTTTCACCATGAGACAGCTGTAAGCACTGTGTAACTGCCTCAAAGGGTGCTTGACCATTTTAACACAACTTGACCCGGTGGTGGGTGTGGTAAAATGAAGTCATATTCGGTACGCATGTGTGTGGATGCTGCATGTGTTTCCCCAGCCCGATCAGGACATAGGACATGAGCGCGTGCTTGCATGTGTACACACGTGGGCGAGGGCTGCTGCTGATGTGTTACACTGGAAGAGGTCGCACGCGTTGATGGGGGGTCTGCTGATTGTATGCCTTGCCTCTTGTGTGATTTCGAACACGANACAGCTGCGCATGACTTAATTTATTTTCTGGTGCTTTCACCATGAGACAGCTGTAAGCACTGTGTAACTGCCTCAAAGGGTGCTTGACCATTTTAACACAACTTGACCCGGTGGTGGGTGTGGTAAAATGAAGTCATATTCGGTACGCATGTGTGTGGATGCTGCATGTGTTTCCCCAGCCCGATCAGGACATAGGACATGAGCGCGTGCTTGCATGTGTACACACGTGGGCGAGGGCTGCTGCTGATGTGTTACACTGGAAGAGGTCGCACGCGTTGATGGGGGGTCTGCTGATTGTATGCCTTGCCTCTTGTGTGATTTCGAACACGAACGCTGGCCGATGTTGATTTCGCCTCTATCGAATAATGTTGGGTAGTCCACAACAGTTCGCAGAGAATGGTCGAGAATGTGCGAGCCCGATGGGACCCTTGCCGACGTACTAGACTCACACATCGCGTACCTCGCTTTCTTCTTGTGTACAGGAACGAAGTGCAGGACCTGGACCTGCCTTCCGGTGAAACCGAGCAACGAGTCATGGACGACTTTCGTCTCGCCATGTACATGGAGTCCATGAGCGTGAAGGCGCCCTCTAAGCCTGATTGGCAACAGGGCGAGTATTTCGCCGCGCGGGCTGGGAGCAGCGGGCGGGGCGGACCGGGGGCGGGAGCGGAGGGCCCGGCTCCGCTTCTGGGGATGGGACCGGAGCGGGGGCGGAAGGCGCGTCTCCGGTTTCTGGCGCTGGGACCCGAGAGAGGCAGTTGACTCCGGCAGATGGCGCCGCCNCGCGGGCTGGGAGCAGCGGGCGGGGCGGACCGGGGGCGGGAGCGGAGGGCCCGGCTCCGCTTCTGGGGATGGGACCGGAGCGGGGGCGGAAGGCGCGTCTCCGGTTTCTGGCGCTGGGACCCGAGAGAGGCAGTTGACTCCGGCAGATGGCGCCGCCCTCCGTCAAGCGCGTGCTGGTACGCCGGGGGCGGCGACGGCCGCCGATGATGGTGCGCCGGTGACGACGGCGGACACGGTCGTGGACCTGGCCGCCATCGCCGTTGCCAACGCGCGGCGCGAGAGGGAAGAGGGTCTGGCGTCCAAGCCGGGAGAGGACCTCCAAGAGGAGGTGGAGGTGCCGAGTCACTACTGCTACCCGTATATCCTCATGGCGGGGGCGTGGGGGCGAAGCGACAGGTGCCCCGCCGAATGGAAGTACCTCGAGCTCTCCGACGGCCCCTCAGCCCGATCCAAGAACGAAAAGGGGGACGCGGTCGTACACGAGGACTCCACCGTCGCGAGCAAGCCGGCTCTGGATCGAGCCTGTCCGACCGGTGACCCCGTGAGCCGTCGCAAAGCGGCGGCGTTCAGGGCGGAGCAGGAGAAGAAGGCAGCCCGAGCGGAGGCTGACAAGGCGAATGCGAAGAGAGCGTCAGGAGGTCGAGAACAAACGGAAAAGGCTGGAAGTCCTCATGGCCGCTACCGAGGGAATGACGAGGGTCGCCACAAGCCTCGCCAAGCTGCCGGCGATCAAGGAAGCGGAGCAGGAGAGCAAAAAGCGCCAAAAAAATATCGGTGCCCAGGAAACCAAGCTTCGTTTAGGCATAGGAGACGAGGCTACAATCAAACAGACTCTCTTAAAACTGCTCGACGAGGATTGTTTGGTGTGCCAAGACAGCGTAAAAAATAGTGGCTGGCGTCTCTATCGCGCTTCCAGAAAAGTGGCATCTTTTGCAACCGGTGGGGATACAGGTTCAACCGTTTAGTTCAGGGCAGGGGGTAGGGCTGTCGTTTCCCGCATCCGATTTTATTTCGAGTTGCTTTGGTGTTATACCTGAAACACGATCGAGGAAAACAGGGGGGGATCGATTCATTTTGACACTGGTAGAGGAACATCTATTTTTCTTGTGATGCTTTGGTTTTCAACCTGAAAACACGACCGAGGGAAGGGGCAGACGGTGATTCATTTTGGCACCAGGAAAGGAATATATTTATTTTTTGGATGCTTTGGTTTTCAAATTGGAAACACGACGGATGGAAGGGGGGGGGTGATTCATGTTTGCACTTGTAGAGAAACACTTTTTTTTTGTGATGCCTTCGAATTCTTTGCGTTGAAATGGGGGTTGGGTTTTAGCGTCGGAGGTTGACCAAGCCTCGGCTTATCCCGACTTCCCCCTTTCGCTCGTTTGCGGAGACACACTATTAGTAGAGAGGAGCAGGGCAGATTGGCGCATACAAGGCCAAGAGAGGGAGCGGGGGGTAGCGTAGAAATCAAGCGGAGACCCCGTTTCCGCGTCTGTTTTTTTTCGAGTTGTTTTGAACTCTAATCTGAAAACACGATGGAGGCAGGGGGTGCTGTTGTTTTGCGGCCACCTAGACTATTAAAGTATAAAGTGGTAGGGGAGAAACACAGGTTGCAGTTCGCCGGCACGCCCAAAATAAAAAGGCACATCCGGTAGAGGAAAACATCATAACGCACCATTTTGTTCTTTGGAAGCAGCTGAGCCGAGGGGGCGGAGGGTATACAGAAATACAAGAACCGTTGTTCCCACAACCGCTCGCGGTGACAACCATCTCGACAAACGTCGAGAGACACATACATACATGCCGTTTTCAAGTGTCAAGGGTATGACGTTGTTGTTGTAATCTTCACATTTATCCCCGTTGCGATCTCTCTACTCAGTTTCTCCATCCGTACTGGTCCAACCCTCTGCGAGATCGCTCGGCGTACTCAACAGAACACTGCGCGAGATCGCTCGGCGTACTTAACAGACTAACGGCATGCTTGCTGACTCTAGTGATAGGCAAAAACATACAGCATGGAGTCCTGTAATCCTCTCTCCACGCTATGTGAGGCAAAAGCAAAACAGGAGAAGTCAAGTAAAACAAGTCAACACCACCACCAACGGCAGGATACACCCCATGATTCTAGTTGGTACCCTACTATTGCGGGGCGGGGGTGTTCGTGTCGGCCTCTCGCTGGTCAGGCAAACAAATCTACTCCTCCCTACCGATAATATGTCCAACTTAAAAATACACGAGAAATAGCTAATAGGCAATCGAGGCGACGACAAACTCGCACAGGAAGCAGTCGTCCTACTTACCTATGCTGACGACAGGGATAAGAGAACAGAAAACAGACAAAACGTGATCTGGAGGCTGTCTACGCCTCTCATACCGCTGCCCTCTGAAACTACACAACCTCCTTCCTGGTCCATGCTACAGAGAAGTGGGTGACGAGCTTCGCGCGAAACTCTTCGAACCCTGGGAATGGTGTCTCGCTGTCGTTGTCGTCCCCTGTGCCTACATCTGGCTCGCCCCCCCCAACGGCCCGGCCGATCCCTGCCAGCCGGTCGCCTCCGTCATGACGTCCAGTTTGTCGTAGTGAAGCATATTGTGGAGGATGCACGGCATGCGTTGTCGATGCAGTCGCGGGTCTTATAGAGAATGCCTGCCTTGAGCAGGCGGAAGCGTCCCTTCACTCTTCCATAGCAGCACTCGATGTCCTTGCGCATGCTCTCCAACCGTCTGCTCCAATCATGCTCCTCGACCGTGGCATGATGCTTGATGGGTGGAATAAGCAGCGGGATCTGGTAAGGACAAAAAAATAAAAAAGGGATGGAGACGTGCTCCACGGGGTATAGTTCCTGCCGCAGCACAAACCAGATACTGTCTTTCCAAGTCCCAGAAAAACAAACTACCATCCGAATGTTTCCTCCAGCACCAACGGTTCACTCGCACTGACAACACAAGGAATGCGGGGGTCGAGTACTTGAATACACAACAACAAAGTTCGTCGTAACAGTGACACGACAAAAAAAAATTGGTTCTTGCGTGCAGGTGTTCGGAGGCATTCTTATCAATGTGGAAACGGATCGGCGGAAGGAGCAAGGGCCGGACACAAACTGCGTGCTCCTTTCCCCGATCGGTGTATTTCATGCTGGGATGTGACAGGCCCACCGCGAGCGCTGAAACACCACTCAAAACGCCAGCAAGACCTGCCATTTTCACTCTCGGAGCGTGCTGCTTCGTGGGAACTGCTGCTACAAAAAAGGTGTGTGGCAGACGCGTGCCACATCCCCAAACAGCCGTTCGAAAAAAATGAATCGAGAGGCCCGCTCTTGGTCTAACGAACAACTTAACACAACTTGTGCCGGGTGCCATTTTTCGTGTCGCGCAGACCAAGTGGATCTGCTGTATGTCAGCAAACCGCGCGGTTCGTCAACAGCTCACTCAACGAGATCACGACGAGAACAAGGAGAATTCTAGAACCCTTTTCGTTTTATTTGATCCGTGTTTTCCCGAACGACAACAACGGCCCTGAGGTGAACAAAAAAACGGCGACACATCTACGGCTTTCCGATAAATAGATGCCGTCATCGATCTTCACGATTACGGCGAGTACGGTTTTCACCTTCTGATAGCCCCCGTCCACGACTACCCAGGCACCCTTGTACTCCGTCTCCGAGCCGTCCGCGTTGTACAACTTGTACTTGAGACTGCTCCACGGCTCCTCGTCTCGGATTCGCCAGATGGACTTGTCGCGTTGGATAATGGTTTTGTCGTTCTCCGATCCGGGATATGACTTGGTCGCTGCGATGATGCGGCCTGCGGTTGGTTGTTGTTGATTCTCCCATTGGCCGTGAAATCGAAATCGCTAAATACCAAAAACTAGCAAAAGATCATGACCAGTCGTCACAAAAGTGCTGGAGCCACCAGGGAATCCTGAAAGAATACAAGGGCACTTCGCGGTCGCCGCTACGCTCGTAGGTTGTATGGCGATGGCAAGTGTGTGAGGGTAGAGGTTTGGAATGAGAGGAACGACGCACAATGAATGAATGAATTAATTAATGAAAGAGAGATGCGACGGCGCCGGAGGACAAGAGTATCGAAATACTCTTGAGTGAGAAATTTTATTTTAAGAAACAAGGAACAACAACAACCAAACGGCTTCATCTCTCTCCCTTTCCTCCTCCTACGTGGTACCCACCCTTCAGCGATATGCTCTGACAGACGGCGTTGGGAGTCAGACGGCGGTAGAACTTCGTGTCTTGATGTGTTCGTGGGATGCGGAGTGTCCCTGTGTCCGCTCTAATATAATACAATAAACTGCTTCGACCGTGATTATATCTCGAACAGGTAGTCTGTTTATGTTTTGTTTATTTTTCTTAATGAACGGCTCTAGAGGTGCGGTAGGTAGCCACGAGTTCCTCAGCAAACAAAAAACGATACAAGGTACCTTCCATGAAGAATGCGAACAACAGCAGCAGCGCACTTCGTGTTTTTTTCTTTGCTCTCGGGCGGTGTAATTTTGCACACAGCTGTGCACGACACCAGTCGCTACCCCCCCCCCCCCCCCCCCCCCCCCCCCCCCCCCCCCCCCCCCCCCCCCCCCCC
>CACKRE030001223.1:6990-24530 GCA_902602495.3 Ectocarpus sp. CCAP 1310/34 | reverse complement strand
CAGACGCCCAACACGGGATTGCTGCACCCCGCGTAGTTTACCTTTCATGGGATCCACCGCGCCACCTTCTTTCTGCATACTGTAGTTCTTCCAAAGGCGGCTGATAGTCTCCGGATGTTGCTCGAACTGTGCTCCAACCCTCTTGAGGTCACCTCTGCACAGCTTCCCGTTCTTGCTGCCCTTCAGTAGCTCGGCAATCGCGGCCCGTTTCTCAAAACTTGTGAGATTCTTTCTTTTCACAGTCCCGCCGACATTACCAGACGCTGACATCGTCACGAGGGTAGCTTGAAGAGCACGATACAAGAGATTCTTTATTTTAGCTCTGAGTGCTGCTACTTCGCGTTGCTGTAGTCGGTGCTTATGGGTGCCCTCCGCAAAGAGTGCGGTTTTGGCGCGTTCGGGTATATCATATGGGTGCTGGAAAAATAACGTTAAAAAAAAAACGTGAACCAGCACGAGTTATGCCGCCTGAACCTCAAATCCCAGCTATTTTTCTTATATTTCCGGACAGACTGGTATAGTCTAAGGGGGAGCACCTCCGATGACGCCTGCTGTATCCGACCGACTCAAGCTCCAGGCAGATGGACAACATTTAGTTCGGGTTTTATACACCCGTCAGTGCGGCCGATGCCTTACCATTATTGCTGTTGCCTTGCTTCGGCGAACCTTCTCCCTTCCTGGGATGGTACGCTCCACCAACAGCGGCGTATCGACACATCACCGGCACAACCCTCTGGTCGCAGTCCCTCTCTCGTTACACACCGTCTGACCTCTGCTCTTTCCCACTTGTGGCGGCCGGCCATGTACCACAGCGTCGGTCGACTACGCCGGCGCAATGAACGGCGGTCAATTTTCCGCTCACTCGTATCTGTAGAGGGGGAAGCCGACAATTCCATACAACAGACTACTCCGAAATATTATGGCAGTGTCGTAGCGGTAGTGCTTTGGAGAGCGACGAATATACATCGAAAGAGCTAATAATGTAGATGCGACACCGGTGTCGTCTAGTCTATGCTTCTTGGCGACACCCCTCGAAGAAACCTTTTCGAAACCACCTTCGCCGGATCCCCAATGGTCTCAGGTATCACGAAAGCCATCATTGAGCCAAAGGCGGGGCCGGTTGATGCCGAGATGTTTACGCCCCCAATCGAGACCACTGCAGCCCTTGGGCTGTGTCATCGAAGAGGCGGTGCATGATCAGCTATTAACACAGCAACAAGACACACGGAGTCGCGAACACGTTCCGCGTGTGCAAGGTTTGGAGCACAGCGCAGCGATCATTCTTCGGGAGACTCGACGAACGGCGTCGTGCCGCACAACAAAAAGGAAAACCGTCGGTCAATCTTGTGTACAAGTGCTTCGTGCGCAAGACGTGGATGGAGCCAGCTAGCTTCGCGGTGGCTAGGGGATTTATTGCTCCAGACGGGACTTCCTTTCTTACCGATCAGCCACTGTCTTAGGTCGATCGCCGCACGTAAGGGCATCAACAGTAGATGAAGTCATAATTTGGTTGTGAGATAACTTCGTATGGAGGGACTCTGAATTGCGGGTTGGTTTCACGACCACTTTTCAGCACGACGGTGCACCCCCGAGATGAACCATTGTGAATGACAACCTAACTGTCTACTATGCAATGAAAGATAGAAGAGCGAATTCCACTCGCTGCACCTTTTTCGTTTTTATAGAAAGGTGTACCCCTCACATACCCCTCATTGTAGTTGGCTTGGCTTGTCACCACGGAAGGAGTCCGCATCAGTTGGACCAGTACGGATGTTAGAAGGTGGTACTGGGCGGAGACCACAAAGGCTTTTTATGTGAAGACGACGACAACAACAACAACAACCGTCGGTACATGGCTACAACAACCTGGAGAGGCAAACGCACCATGTATCCCCACAGATGTTCGCCGAGAGGAACATCGAGAGCAGTCCGGCTGCTTGGAACTTGTCCTTCTTCCCTCCTTCGACATTGGCTGCTGCTGAATGCTGTCGACACGCAACCAAATTTTTCACGGTACAACCTTCCGTCTACGAAGAGCTGGGTAGGCCTACCCGTACAGTAGTACCAAGTGTAACCCACCCGTGTGCTAACGTTGGCGCCTCGCATCAAGCCCCAGTGTCTTGTGTATGGTGGGATGGGGTAAAAGCACCATTTTGTCCCGACTAAGGCGTTCGCTAAACATCGGTGCTAGACTCAAAGACCCTACACTCGCGCCTCACTATGTTACACCGCCGCCGGCCAGCGTACCAATCATGGCGCCCGTCATTGTTACGCGCGAATTACCACAAACGACTCCCCCCCACGGACACGTCCGTTCGAAGGGCTTGGGTTGTTTCGAAAATCTAAAAGCAACAGAAAAAAAAAAAAAACACGCCACGAGACACGAGACGTACACGTCTCCAACCAATCGTCATCGACGCGGGGCCGGTTCGTGCACTACTACTACTACACAGCCTCTTCCTTCCCCTACCCCTCCACGAACACCTCGTAAGGGCAGGAAGGGGCGTAGACCGACCCGGTCAGCGCGTCCCTGAGGCAGAGGCTCGACAGCCGGGCCAGGCCCGCCCTTGCCGCCGTGAGCCTGACCGTTGCCCCGTGCTCCGCGCCCCTCTCCAGCCGCCCGAGGGGCACCGCCGCGTCCACCGGCAGGAGGTCCCCGAGCAGGCACGTCGGCGCTGCTGCCGCCGCCGCCGCCGCCGCCGCTGCCGCCGCCGCTGCCGCCGCCGTGGCAGCGGCGGCTTGGGTGGTCTCTCGTGGTGCCGGTGGCGGTGGGGAGCGGGTGCGGCCGAAGCCTGCGCCTCGGTTGTGGTGCCCCGGGGAGGCCTAAACGGAGGGAGGGGGGGGGAGAAACGGGGGGGGGGGGGTACTCATGTCAACCCATGCCGTAATGTCGTTAGATCATTGACGTCGCATTCCTACAACGCCGGGACAACGCGATATGGAGGCGGTCGGTTCTTCTCCCGTCCAGGCCGCGGTTCACAACGATGACCAACCAGAGAAGCTGGCCATCATCCTAGCGTTTGGTATGCCAAACCAGACATGCCACGGGGTTGGCGTGAATTCTCCGGGAGGTAAGTGGTCTCCTTGTTTAAGGGTAGGGAAGATCGATTGAAGCCGAACCGTACCGATCGCGTGCTGCGGCAGGGAAAACCTTCAATCTATTTATCTTTACAAGTATTCCCGAGGCTCGCTTTGTATTTCCGCTGTGGGGTTTCCCGACATGGAATATAGTCTCGGGTAGAATACGATTGTGAACTGAGATTCTGTTCCGAAGTGAAAAAGTTCTTTCGAGCTTGGATTTGATCATTCTCAGGCTCTCAGGGTGGCTGGCGCGTGCTGCATGTAGTCTGCGTACAGGCAATGGAGTTTTTTTTTGGCAGATGAATATTGCTCTCACGCCTTTCCAAGTAAACAACAAGATATACGTCAATGAGGACATAGAACAGGGAGGGAATACGCAGACCCTACTCCTAACCCCAACCCTAACCGAACTTCTCCGATTGCATGCTTTATCCCACATACTTACTCAATAGAAAAAAATCCTACGAAGGCTGCTGCAACGCTCACCGAAGGGGAGATGTCCTTGACAGCCCCACCGTCATCGTCGCCGTCCGAATCGCTACCTTCAACTGGGCCGCTACCGCCACCACCGCCGCCGCCGCCGCCGCCGTCCAAAGACAAGGTTTGATGCTCACTATCGCGGCGGCGCCGGCTGTCTTGGGCGGGGTCCTCCGTGAACATCACGACCAAGTCCCGAGCGCTATCCGATAGGTTGCGCACCTGGAGAGACACCTGTGGTGTACAGTGTCGGGGTGTACTTACTGCTTGGTGGTGTTGCCGTGGGGCGGGTTAGTTAGCGTGAGAAGATGCTGTGGGCATGACGGAAGCACACAAGTGTACACCGGGAGGATGGATGCAGCACATCACCCACGTTCTCGAAAACAACGAAAGCTGTACAGAAAGACCGGCCAGCTAGCGAGCGCGACAGGTTCCGACGCGAAACGAACAGACAAGATGAGACCCAAGCTGCAGGCAAAGCGATACAGAGAGACAGTGACCAACAATCAACAATCAATGACACCTCGACCCGCCGGGTGCCCTGCGGCACGCATGGACGCAAAACCAAACACAAACACACAAATAATGCTACCTGGCAGTATTGAGTATTTTCTCGTAGTTCAGAAGCACGGCAATGTTGCCCAACTCCTGCGCCCGCCCGTGGCGGTAAAACCCTTTCGGATAGAAAGATAGAAAGGATAATCGTTCGTGATTCTTATACCGCTACGAAGGCTGACGTCTTTCCATTAGTCAGCCGGCTAGCGCGGTCGACGCCAATGAAAAAACACACACATGGTCAATGCTAATACTAAAGACACACACACACGCCTTTCCATTGGTAAGCTGGTTAGCGCGGTCGATACAAATAACAACCTGCCCCCCAAAGAAACACACACACACACATACCTCGAACACCCGGTTGAGCTTGACCTTCGGCTGCCCTTTCACCCTCACCAGCACCTCGTCGCGCGCCCGCTGCTCCGACTGCCACTGCGCCAGGTACACCGAGGTTGTCGGCGTCGCCGCCGACACCGTCGGCCGCAACCCTGCCGAAGGCGAGGCCGACGTCATCGGGGTTGGGGACGACGACCGTGAGGAGGACGATTGCCGCTGCGCGGTGGACGAACCAGCAGAAGCAGCGGGGGCTCCTGCCGCCGCGGCCGTTGAGGCGTCGCCGCTGCCTGCGACGGCGGCGGCGCCGCCCTTGCCTAGGGTCCACACGAACGTGACCTGTTATTTGATGGGTGTAAGGGATTAATCGGGGGAAAAAGAAAATATGGCATGTGTAGATGTCGGGGGCGAAAATGAGACAAACTAAGAAGGAACAAACACATCGCTACCAGCATTATGTGTTAGGGACAATGTGTGCCTAATACATAGCGCTCATTTGTGCCTTTTTCAAGAAACACCGACGAGCAAGCAAGTTACAAAAAGAAATCAACCACATTCGCCACATTATCTGCGTGGTCCAGAAAACGTGTGCCTCTTATCACAAGAAAGCACCGACGGACGAGAGAGCAAGCAAGCAAGCAAGCAAGCAAGCAAGCAAGCAAGCAAGCAAGACACAAAAAAAGGAAATAAAAACTAACCGGACTCTCTAAGTGCCCGCCCGCCCGCCGAGGGGGCAGCGGTTCCCCCGCAGGAGAGATGGAGACCACGAAGCCTTGCACCTCCCCGGGGGCCAGCTCCAGCGGCAGGGGCGGCTTCGCCACCCAGGAGGCGGAGAACACTCTCAAGAAGCTGCCCGTGGCCGGAGCGCCGCCCCCTCCGAGGCTGCTTGCCCCCACAAGAGGCGGCTGCTCGATCGACCCGTCCAGCCCCTGTTGATATGAGTCAGCGTGTTTCGTTGGAGCTTGTTGTTGTTGTTGTTGTGTTACTAGTTGTTTACGGCGACAGAACAAGCGGGACGAGGAGGCGGAGCGGGGAGAGAGAAAGAGAGAGCGGCGGACCTTTCGGTTCGAAGGAGCGGTTGACAACGATGGTGTCTTGGCAGAAGCAGCTGAAGCAGAAGCGACCGCAGCTGTAGTCATTCATGCGGCGACTCTGCCTAGCCCTCGCTGCGACTACGAGACACACCAAACACCAGAGGCGGCGCTGCCACCATCCACAACATAGAACAACAGCAGCAAGTTCAACCACCAATCACCACCAATTTCAATTCCAACGACAACGACAACCAAGACCAAACAACGACAAAGGCCCAGCAATTCCCTGCCAACCAACCATCAAGTCTTGTATCAATAAAAACAGCCCACCATCCCTCCACGCGAGCATTTCCTTAAAACCAGCAACAGAAACACGCACCTCAAGAGGAGCGAACGCCCCTCCCACCGGCACTCCTCCCGACATGACTGGCACTCCTCCCGACATCTTCCTCCTTCCGCTTCCCCTCCCCCCCCCCCCCCCCCCNACAACTCTCACCTCTTTCGTAGGGAGGAACGCAAAGGGCGGGCGGTAACATGCAAACGAACCCACCTCTCATCCAACCCAACCTACACCCAAAATTGGAAGCGAGCGATCTTTCCCGAAAACGCCCGTTGCAAGACAAACGCCGTCATGCTCACCTGTTCCACGCGCTTTGTGTTGTCCTTCCGCCACTGCTCCAGTCGCAGCTTGATGGCCCTCAGCACCGCCGCGTCCGGCCCGGGGTTCCTCTCCGGCGTGTCCTCCTCATCCTCGTCCCCCCCCGCCGCCGCCGCCGCCTCTCCCCCCCGCCTTCCCCGGGGCAGAAAACCCCCGCGACGACGACCTGTCCCCGCACCGCGCCGTGGCGTCCACGTGGACCTCGACGTCGTGGACGGTGATGGCGGCGGCGGGGTGGTCATTCCGGACCTCGAGGGCCACCAGGCACCGCCCGATGGCCCCGGCGAACGCACCACCGCTAGCAGCGGCAGCAGCGGCAGCAGCGGCAGGCGACGACGTAAAAGGGCAGGACCGGCTCGTGACGGTGATGGGTTGGACCACGCGCAGGGGCAGGAAGCACCGCCGCACGGGTAGTCGCACCGGCGCCACCCTGCTGAGCGCGAACAGGCCGTCGAGACGGGTCGCGAAGTCCCCTCCGATTCCTCTCCTCCGCCCGCCCCCGCCATTGCTGCCGCCGCTACCGCCACCGCCGCCGTCGCCGCCGGCTCCTCCGGCACCAGAAGAAGCGCCTGAGGTGTCCCTGGAGGGACCGGCGGCAACGCCACGGGTGTTAACGCACTCGCTCCGTCTCCCCGAAGGTGGGGACACGAGGGCCTCGAGCACCACGTTCTGTCCGAGGGAGTCCACGGGGACTTGCACCTTTTGAGGTTGTCGTTGTCGTTGTTGTTTCACGGGCGAGTTGGGAAAAGAGACGGGGAGGGGGAGTAGAGCAGAGGCAGAAAGAGGGAGGGGAGAATCGTCAGGAGATACACGGCTTCTAGGGCATGAACGTGAACGCGCGACGAAGCAGCATGCTCATAGCCAGTGCGACGAATAGCTCGTTCCCCGGTTGTGCATCGGATAGCAGTCATCAGGAATATGAGCAGCCACATAACGGCATATGTATCCTCGGGGAACACCCTCGCGAATCACATTCGTATTTCGTAATTCGCAGAGCGCCCGCAGCTCATGAACAAGCACGTCAAAAATAACCCCGTCAACACCAAGCGATTTGCCAGGTCCTCGTTCCACGGCTGGTGCGGGCGCCACGTCTATGACGAAACGCGAGAAGCAGTCGAAGCAGTAGAGCAAGCGGACCTTGCATCCCAACGGTTAACTACACCTTGCAGACAACCTTTTTTCCGCCACACAGGAGCAAATCCCCCCTGCTCTCACCGCACGCACAGATTAACAGCCACGACTTCAAAGCCTCATATGTGTCACCCAACCGACCACAGCAGTACCCCAACTCCGACGAAGACGAGCGTCTGCGCTAATGTCTGAGCGGTCTCCCCACCCCCGGCCTGGCCGTAAAAATCCCGACAGCGGCGCCCCGTGCCCCGTAAGGACTTACACAACGTTCCGGCTACGGCCTTACAGCATTGCACGAGTACGAGTCAGTCCCCGCCCTACGCCACCTCCTGCGGGTAGCTCGACCACTCGCCCCGACCAACCGCTGCACTGCAAGCGTATCGACAACAACGACAACAACGACAACAACAAACAACACATCTCACCTCCATGTCGAGAGCGTACACCAGCTCTGCGCCCGACTGCAGCTGGGAGCCTTCGGGGCTTAGGCTGACGGTGCGGTTGCTGCGGGCCAGCACCCCCCTGTCCCTCGTGTTCTCCCTGCCCTCGTAGTCCCTCCACAGGGAGGGCTCTTCCGACAAGAACGCCGTGCCCGCCGAAGCCACCGCCTCCGTGGTGATCTGTACGTGGACGTGGGGGGGGGGAGGGGGTACTCTTAGGTTTGGATGCCTTACCGGCTAGACCATTGACCACGCGTCTTCGAGAGGACGGAGCATGGTTCCCACAGGACCGATCATCGATGGCCAATCCTTCCTTCCTACTTTGCCAAAGGGTGGCTCAAAAGTGTCTTCCGTAGTCTTATCCTTCGAATTCACTTGTGCGTGGACACGGGGAGAGAAAAACATTCCGACTTTTTCGTTGAATTTTGGCGTGGCTTAGTGGGGGCGGGACGAGGAGAGGATAGAGCGGGAGAAAACGGGGCTGGAACCGTCAGCAACAGCTGCAGTACCGGCGGCGGCCGCACGCAGGCACTCTTCGAAAGCAGTGCAGGGAGAGGCAAGGTAACCGTAGTTTTCTTGCCAACGCACTTCCAGAGCGCACTTTGCCACAATGCTACCCGACACGCGTGCGGCCGCTTGAATTCACGCCGTTGTTCACCTCCAGCTCCACATTCAGCTCGGTCCCGAACTGCCGCCAGCGACTCCGCCGGTCTTCGCCATCTGCGGCAACACGACGTCGGTCACCCCACAACGAAGGAGTGCGTACGAAACACCTCAGCAATGGTACCAGTCTAGCTGCCGGGTTGTTTTTTGCGTATTGAGACCTAACTGTACATCGCGCTCCCCCTTTTGCAGAGAAGGGACTCAACCCCTCTGTAACACATTGCGCTGCGAAGAGGAGCGTAGCTATGTGGTGAAAATGAGCACCAGAGGCGCTTGCGGACACCGTCCTTTCACGCTCGGTGTACAAGTCCGACCCAGAACAGCCGCAGCGGCGGCGGGGGCCGCGGCAGTAGTAGCAGGTAATACTCCTCGAAACCTCTCATGCCTGCCGGACAGATGCAAGGAAGACTTTTGCAGGCTCTCGTCTAGGCGCCGAGCGAACGAAATCCGCTCGCGCCGGCTGTACTGTCTGTAGATTTGCAAACAGCTCGTAGACTATTGCACACAACAAGTTGATCCATTCTACAGACAGACATGCTCTTCTTCGGAATAGATTGCTCCTCTCACTGACCGGCACTCGCAACATCAAACTTCACCACCAGGAGGCCTGTCAAGCGCTCCCCTTGGTAAGCCGTCCAGGCCGGCAGCACTCGTCCATGCCCACCGGCAGCAGCAGCAGCAGCGGTGGTAGCAACACTGCCCCCGGGTAGCGCTTGTTGTTGCTGCGGACTACCGCCAGCACCGCCGCCGCCGGCTACGCCCCCTCTGGCTGCCACGCCGCCTCTGGCTGCCGCTGCCGCGGCCGCTGCTGCTCCGCCGCCTGCAACCCTGTGTTCCAGTATCCTCAACTCGATGGGAGGATCTCGAAACTCGCCCAGAGCCCACTCGGACTTGGGGTCCATACCGCTGGTAGCGCCTTCGGCAAGTCAAGCCGGTTGAACCCCTACTCTCTACGGCGGTGCCCTGCCTGATGTTCTTTGCAGCGCCAAGATGTGGATGCCCCCGGGATGTATTGGGGACTATTGGACCCACCGGCTGTCTCAGATCCCAATACCCAGCGCGTCAAGATCTGCACCTGGTCTCCCTCTCCTCCCACCCTCTAATCGTACCCCCCCCGCTCACAACACACCCCAAGACCAGAGCAGACGAGCCAGCGAGCAGGGAGTAAGCTTGTGTGTGCGCTGTGTACACAGAGACTGACAGAGAGGTAGGGTGGCTCCGCGGAATCATGGGGTTTGCAGCATACGAACGTTCTTCAGGAGTCAAGCGTCATTCTCGGTGGTTCCCGAGTCAGCCGACAGCCAATCAGGACCCGGCTGTTGCGCTTGTGCCTCGCGGCACGGGGTGAGTTCGTTCGTAGACCCCTGTTGCCGCGAGTGTGGCCCACCCCCCCCGGCAGAGGAGGAGAAGCCATGCTGGCCCACTGCACAACCGCGTTGGTGCTGCTTGGGCTGCCGCTTGGAATACAGGTGACGTTGCTGTTCACGTACGGTTAGCCCGCAGCGCGGAGAGTGCATGTAACACGTGACTGGACGGCTTACCGCCGTTTCGATCAGAGAGAGTTGACCAGTGCGCAGCCTGGGTTAATCCGTGTCCTTTCCCTCAATTATTTGACTTGATCATAAAGAGCTAAACAGGTTTGGCCGTTGCATCAGCTCATCATCCACCGGAAAAACGCTCTCTGTCTGAATCGTAGTATACCCAACCTCTACAATACCCTCTCTTCATCTTTTACGCAGGGATTTGTGCCGTTACTCGCTAACAACGCTGCCGGTGCCAACAACGGCGCGGCAACGACACCCACGCCTGGTACTGCTGCTGCCGCGACTGGTTGCCGGCGGTGGCAGCATGACCACACAATAGCAAGTGGACCCTCCTCCTCATATGCGGCACCGCCGGCCCACGCCCTTCGCGCTGCGCCTCGGCCAGCGTCGCCAGCGTCGCTGCCGGAGTTCTTCATGGCCCTCTTCGGCGGAAACAACGGGAGCTCGGCGACGAAAACCAGCAAGGCGGAGGAGCTGGAGGCGAACCTTCTGTCGGCCATCGAAGGGGTTCAGGGCAGGGGGAGGTATGGTTGGGGGCTGTGTGTCAGCTGGTGTTCTTGCGCACCGGTTCTAGACCCACACCGTACCCCACGAAGACCTGACCTTTGACTATGTAGTCTACTACACGAAGGCCGCAACAGTCCCCACCACACTTCCTTCCGTGTGGGCTATTCGTGAGCTCTAGCCCTGGTCTGGGGTGTGTAATAGCTGGCAAGAGAGAAGATACGAAGGGGAGAGAGAGAGAGAAGGAGGAATGCCCCGAAACTGCGACAGAAAACGGGAACCCCCCGCTATCATCCAAAGCCTTTCACCACATACCCTCCACGGGAAAATCCCAACTGAATGCTATGTAACGGCTACTTACCTAGCTCCTTCCGTCCACGAACATGGGCATGTGTACGTGCACGCCTCTACGCAACAGAGACGTCACCCAGGAGCAACGTGAGCTAGTGGACAAGGCCGTGGAGGCCCTGGAAAGCGACGGGGGCGTTCCGAAGGCGGCCTCGAGCCCAGTCGTTGACGGAAGCTGGAGGCTGATCTTCACGACCACCCCGGGAACCGCTTCGCCGGTGCAGCGGTCGTTTGTTGGGATGGATGGCTTCGCCATATACCAGGACATCGACCTCTTCTCGGAGGTGCGAGCTGCCGATTTTGGCTTCCCTTGTTGTCACTGCTGCTGCTGTGGCCGGGCCGGGTTGGATGTCAAGGTATCTTCACAAAGCAGACCCGCGGAGAAATATCTCGGTTCTACGGTCCCGCTGCGAATGATACACTCATCCGCGTGGCCCGCTCGGCAGTGCGCTAGCTTGTGTCGACGATCGTAACGCGGGCCCCCACCCCCAACGCGTTTCGGCCCGCTACAGGTGCCCCCGACGGTAACCAACGTGGTGGACTTCGGGCCCCGAGTAGGTCAGCTGAGAGTTACTGCTCTCGCCAGCACGCCTTCCAGGCCTATGGAAGGCTTCGTCCCGAGGAAGGGCGACGGGCGTTTTTTTGGCCTAAATATATTGGGGGTTAGCCAAACCACTCCGCCGGAGGTGAGAGATAACAACGTGGTTACTTTGCGGTTTTCATTTTGGCCCTTGAGAATCCCGTTGTTGTTTTCGTTTGGCTACCGCCCCGAAGGTGACCAAGGACGGTGCAATACCTGTGCCTGCCTTTTTCCTGATGTGATTGAATGTTGCACGTTGTGTATTCTCCGTTGTTGCAATGGAATGCTTGCGGTGCATGCATTACCAGAACTGTCACCCGCACACCCTGGTGATGTAGATTTACCGGTCCATGTCTCTCATATGTACCGCGTACGCGAGTAGTACGCTCTTGTGCTTTGGTTGCATCTTGCCCCATGGCACGTACTGTGCTGCGGAGAGGATCAGTTTGGCAAGCCCTGTGAGCTACGCTTCCCAGCGTGGCCTTAATGACCTGTGCAGACAGCTAAGCTTTGCAGGCAGCAGTAGGTTGACTGTCACATCCAGTAGTACTAGTTAGTCATTGCTACAGTAATCTAGTGGTAGTAAGAGCAATCTACAAGGGCATGGATGCATGGATGTCCAGATGCACACACACGGGACTGCCAGGAGACTGTCATGTGTAAACTAGACCGTTGATACATGTTTATTTCGTACCTTGGAGACCCCAAAAGTTCAGCCGAGACGGAGATCTTGGGGTCATGTAGAATTGTTTTTATTGTTGTGCTTTTGATCTTTTTTGATGAGCACAATGCGCACTCGCCCCTTGTGCACACTCCTCAAACAGCATCATCCAAGCAAACCTGACCCTAGAGTCAGTCAGTAATACCAAGATCTTTCACATCTCTTCGTTCCGAGACACACCAAGCTGCTGCGGCACTCCAGTGTATACCTCTGCTTGTAGGCTTCACAACAGCCTACGGATATAGCTTTGCAGCTACTCCCTCCAAACCAACCGCATATCCTCGAGACTGAGCGTGTGTGACCCGCGGCTCGCCGTGCTTCTAACCTAGCGCCAACGATAGACTTTGCGATCCCAGCTGCGGCAGCCACAGCAGCAGCAGCAGCAGCAGTGCCCACTATCGTGTGATGTGTGTTCGCCGGCGATGCACGTCTTCTTGCCTTTCTTGGTTCCCCTTGATGAACGATGCTTCTTGCATGATGCACTCATCCATTCCCCCTCCCTATGATGAATTACAGGACCCCAGCAGGCGCATCGACTTCCAGTTCGATGAAGCCGGCTTCGACTTCAAGGCGCTGCCCTTCAGCATCCCCTACCCGGTGCCCTTTCGCTTGTTCGGGGACGAGGTGTGTTGGGTTTTTGCTTTTGTTTTTGCCTTCCTGCCGTTGCCACCTATTTTTATTGGTTTGTTCAAGCGAGCAAGCAATGCCAACGCGACCGGCAAGCTCAACGAACGCCGTTCGCTCTTTTGTTGTCCATGACGCTGAAGTCGTCAGCCGGTACTCGCAGCAAGCGGCGCAGACGCGCGCCGCCACGTAAGTACGGAAAGAATGCCCTTTCCCTCAACATTTTTTTTTGGCTCTTTGTCGTGTGATTGAAATGACCAGCCTCGCTGTGATTTTCGTGCGCATGATTCTGCGGTATTTGTATGTGTACGCGTGCGAGCGTGTGTTTTTTTTATAAGCATCGACCGCGCTAACCGGCTGACCAATGAAAAAACGTCAGTCTCAGTGAGGGTGAAAACCAAGAACACTTCTAAATGCCATTCATCGACCCCGTGAGGGGGCGGCATGGGGGAGACTAACCTATTCCCCGGATCAAAGACAGAAATGGTAGCAACAGAAAAAAACTGCACACGTCTACAAAGGCTGCTACCTTGCACTCGAGTTCGTTTTTGAGTGCTGTGTATTCGTAGCATGGGAGCTGCTTCGAAGTTCTTGAAGGCGTAGAGCGATAGACGTACTCGCTTTGCGTGTTTTTGCCTTTCGTTTTTATCTTTTTAAGGCCATCGCCCCTTTATCCGGCTGATGAATGAAGTCGCCTTGACGGCAGCGTTGGCCGATCCACGGGTGTGCGTGTTTGTGGGATGCGCGTGTGCCTCCCTACTTTCACGAAGCCTGTGTGTGTGCTACGCTCAATGTTTACTTATTTGTTTCTCGCTCGGGCAGGTGAAGGGGTGGATAGACGTCACCTACCTGAGCGAGCGCTTACGGATAGCAAGGGGAAACAAGGGCACCCTCTTCGTGCTCCAGCGGCCACCATCCCCACCACCGCCATCGTTTATTTGATATATGTTGAATCGTCGTGATTGCTTCCGTCCCCGGCGTTCGGTTGAGTCATCGCACATTCGCGCCCTGGACTCGGTCCCGTGCTCTTTTTAGTGCTTGATCTTATTTGGTTTCGAAGCGGGCCATGCGAGTTTCGCTGCATCTAGGCATCTATCTAGATATGTCTTTGTTTGTGTGTCTCTCCCTCTCCCTCCCTCGCTCTCTCTCTCTCTCTCTCTCTCTCTCTCTNCTCTCTCTCTCTCTCTCTCTCTCTCTCTCTCTCTCTCTCTCTCTCTCTCTCTCTCTCTCTCTCTCTCTCTCTCTCTCTCTCTCTTTCTCTCTCTCTCTGTCTCTCTCAGCTTTCGCACGGGAGATCGGCAATTAAAGTTCAGCCGACGCTATTGTGATGTTTTTTTGTAGCATCTGCTGCTGCTGCTGCTACGGAGAGATTTTCCGATTTTTTTATTTCCTTGACTTTTTATCTTTCAAAAAGGGTGAACTTTTGTATCGTTTCCGCTGGGTCGTGTTTTTAGCCGATATCAAATATCTCAACGGATTTGAGCGTATCTCCGAATTCCAGATATATATATATATTTTTGAAAATACTAATTTTCGACGAAGATATCGACTAAAAACTGGATTTTGGAGGCAATCCGTCCTTTGGGGTTAGGGTTAGGGTTAGGGATAGGGTCTGCGTGCCCCCCCCTGTTCTTTTTCTAGATGATCTTAAAATCCCGCGTAGGCGGTCCTTTCACGAGATATCGCCATTGTTGTTGGCCCGTCATGGGAGAAAATATCGCCAGCAGCCGCTGTGCACACACAGCCACAAACACCTACACGCGGACACACACAGGCCCATGCCACGGGCGAAGAAGAGGAAGCTCGGCCGTGGGTCGGATGGGCGGATAGTTTCGAAGGCCCCGGCACAGCAACATGATCCTCCGGCGTCTGCCGCCGATGTGCCTTCCGTTGGGGACGCACCCGACGACAGCAACGCTTGTGGCGGCAGCGCTTCTTCTATGGATGAAGATGAGGAAGGGGCTGCGGCAAACGACGAAGACTGGTGCGATGAGGAACCCAGCAGGACACACAGCAGTGGTGGGGGTCAGTCGATACTGAGGTTCGCAGGGCGTGCTGTGGTATCCGCAGCTCGCTCGGCAGCAAACGCGGCGAGAAAAACAAAACCCGCCGTGTTTTCTCTCTCACGAAGCCAGCAATCCCGCCGCCGAAAAGCAGCTTTGGGGCGCCAAGTCGTGGGCTTGGCCGACACTATGGGGATGTTTCTGGAGCGTGCGCGACGGCAGCAGCAGCAGGAGGAGCGGCAGGAGGAGCAGTAAGGCGAGGAGAGCTCCTCGTTCGATGACGAGATTGGTCAAGTACAGGTTGCGCCGCCGAACAGCCCTTTGTGCGCAGGCAGCGAGGGTAGGAAGTGGACACCGGCAGCAACTGTGGCAGCATCGGCAACATGTCGATACAGTGGGGCCATGGACTATTGCTTGAGGAGTGGGTCCGTGGCGAAGAAATGAAGGAAGCAACTGACATCTTGGATGACAACTGCGACACATCATCGGATGGACGCCTTGACGGGTGGGATTTCAACAGCGACCAGTCCCTCAGCAGCCACAGCAGCGACAGCAGCAGCAGCGGTAGTGAGGGCGACGACGCCCATACGCCTCGCGATAAAGGTGCGAGCAAGAGCGATGGCGCCCCTGAACCTGGTGATCAAGGTGGTGTCGACCAGCCGGCGGCAGCGGCGACCGGTGCTGTAGACCAGCCGGGGGCAGCAGCGGCGACTCGCGCCGCAACGGAGCCGTCGGCAGCCCAACGAAAAAGTGGGAGACAGAACCGTTTCGGCGGCGCGTATTGTGCGCCAAGACGCCAATGGGGCAGCAAGGCAAACCACAAAGCCGGGCCAGGACAGATCGCAAAGGTGTTGCTGCCGGAGGAGGCTGGTGACAGCTTTGCGGCATTGAAGTTGAAGGGCTCAAAGGGAAAACGTGCTGAACGCAGGGAGAGATTGCCGCAGCAAGGAACGAGGAGGGCGACGGTGAAGCAGGCGAGGGGCCGCCGCACGCGCAAGCATTACACCAGGCGCAAGGCACAGCTGATGGAGACCTACCGCAAAGCCTACGCGAGGCTTCACCAGGTGAGAAACGTGGTCAAAGTGCATGCCAGCTAAATATAAAGAAGTAGTGCAGCACCGCTGCGATGGCTGTTTGTTCTTCAGATGGGATGTCGCGTACCTGATCAGTGCTCATTCACGAAATCAGCTGTTACTTGTCAACGTGCGGGGTATAAGTCCGTCGCTCTCGTTGGCCGTTGCTTGGCACGTCTGTCCTTCCAACGTGATTGGCAACCGCCGCTTGATGTGGGTGAATGTGCATATTTTTCTGTTTGTGCGCACGAGGTGTGCATGCATTGCCAGCCTCGTGTTGTGCCCTCTCAACCCCTATTTTCGCGTCATTTGAAATGACAGCAATATTGACAAAAACATGCCTTGCTCCCCCCTCCCCCCTGCCCCACAGGCTGAAAAGGGCGGCAGCTTCGATTCGGTGGTGGATGATCCCGAAACGATGCTTGACAGCACGCGGATGGTTCACACGTGCCGTGTTATCAATGCTGTGAAGACGTTCTTGTTCTTCGAGTAAGTGGGGGCGGGTAACATGCGAAAACCTTTTGGTTTCATTTTTTTTTATGGCCTCTGACTACAGCAGTATGATCAAGCCACCCCTTTTCGTTTCAGTGTGTTTATTTTTTTTTCGTGGCCTGTGTCTACAGGAGTATGATCTAGCCAACCCATATCGTTCTTGTGTGTGTGTGTGTTTTTTTTTTTTTTCATGGCCTGTGTCTACAGCAGTATGATCTAGCCAAACCCATATCGTTGTTGTGTGTGTGTGTGCTTTTTTTTGTCATGGCCTCGGTGTCGTGCAGCATGATTTAGAGGGCACGAAATTTACCAAACTTCCGACCGACACGAACGACAGGCTGCAACACGGGGTTGCTAAAATGGAGCACAGCAGAACCGCCGCCAACTTCGCCGAGGTGGAGTCGAAGGTAGTGCGACGGTGGGTGAAGGAGTTCTGCGAGGACGGCACCTTTCGTGTCCGCAAACGGCAGTACAACAAGCGCCAGCCGCACTCCTACATCCACGACGAGGACATCCGGCAGCGCCTCAGGGAGTACCTCGACCAGAAGCTGTTCGACGGGAGAAGAACGCGCCCCGCCTTCGAGTGGCAGGCGTGCAAAAGTGAGTGTCATTGGAAATGAGGGAAATAGAGGAGGCGTATCAGTCGTTGCCGGAGGTAGGCACGTGACATAAACTAGGAGGGGCAGCGGACATCGGGGCATATGATGGGGGGTGGGGGGTAGCTGTGTCTGTGTGGCGTACCGTAAACACTCCCTCCCGTCCCTTTTTGACCCCCCCCCATCCCACCCCCTTCCCCGTGCACTAAAGTGAGCCTTGAAGTTTTTCCGTGGTCCTCTTCTCGCAAGTGCGGTGACCCCCCGCCCCCCCGCCGCTTTGTTGTGCCCGGAAAGTACTCTCCGAGCTGAAGGCTTTCAGGGGACAGCTCAACAAGGTCGAGAAGTTCTTCAAGGAGGCCGGGTACTTGTGCGTCTTCCTCCCCAAGTACCACCCTGAGCTTAACGCCATCGAGCGGTACTGGGGGCACATCAAGTACCTTCTTCGGCTTCACTGCGAATGCTCCCTCCCCCACATGCTCGAGATTCTGCCGGGCACCATGCGGGACGTGCCGGTGGAGTTCACCCGCGCGTGGAGCAGGGTGACATGGCCGTACATTGCTGCGTACGACGACGGCCTTGTGGAGTACCTGAAGAGCCGCGACCTCACTCAGTGGACGAAGCACCAAGAAGCCACCGCCAGGGGGGACCAGGTCGTGGAGGCAAGGGGGGGGGGCAAGACT
>CACKRE030001222.1:0-15282 GCA_902602495.3 Ectocarpus sp. CCAP 1310/34 | reverse complement strand
CCCCCCCCCCCCCCCCTCGGTGTTTGCCATCGGGATTGGGTTTTCGCCGCTTGGCAACAACGTTGTAAAAAATCCATTCACTTCGTGAACTCGGTGAAGGCCACCCTGACTCTCCAAACCATGGGTTCGAGTTCGTGTGGAAGTGTCTTTTTTTTCCAAGACATTTTTTTTTCGGAGCACCTCAATCAATATATTGCAATACTGCTGTGTAGTAAACGGGCCAATGGTAGCAACGCACGAGCCTACTGCAGGTACGTTTTTCAACAAAAAACTATTCCACCTCCCGATCTAGTTTATGCCTACTTGTAGCAAGGACTTTCCGGCCTTGAAAGTGTGCATGTTCGATAGGAGGCCTCAGTAGACGATATCATAGGGTTGCGACCTGCGCGTTGCCATGCCCAGACCTATCTGTTGCTGGGGCCGTGCAGTCGAAGGCTGTAGCTGAGGTCTGAAATGTCCGCAACTCTGTACCCATAGCCTGGACGATCCACTGCAGTACGCACGGTCACATACCCAAATCTCCTCCACTGCGGATAAACATTCAAAGATCGCACCGCAGAAGCAGTAGTCGCCTTGGACGAACAGTTTGGTATCTGTGACGGCGCGTATGCAAGCGACTGTGAACGCAACATGTATCGACACAGATTTGCGGACATTTCGGGCCCCAGCCAGAAATCTGGCCGTGCCAATGGTAGCGATATCCTCTATTCGTTTCCCATCCCATCGCACAACACTTTTACCGCGGAGAACTTGTTGAAGCACCTACCAAGTTCTCTTGTTTTGTCTTGATTTTAGAACAATGGATTTTATGTCTTGGTTTTAGACAAGGTGTGTGGACACGTTGACTGCGAGACATGCTGCTACAAGCCCCAGCCACTGGTCGGATATGCGATAATTACAGTATTTTCTCGTTCACACGTCCCGACTGATGCCTATACTTCTGGTGTGTGATCGCTGAGCGCTCGTGCGGGCTTTCTCGAAATCAGCAGTCGGAATCAAATCATTAACAGGATCCTGCTTTGGTTGAGTAGATGTTTTTGGTTGCTGCTCCGACGCCGGCTCGGGTACGCTGAGACCATCCCTCCGCCCGCTGGAACCAACATTCATTGTGGAACGCACATAACGGCTAGCTCAAGTAGGGTTCCGGATGAAGCACCGAGCTCCTTCATATATTTTGCGACCCCAAAAATGAAAATACAAGAATACCCAAAACAAAGCACCAACAACCATCGTGTGTGTAGGTGTGTGTTTGTGTGTGTGAATTCCGCACAAGTCGTCAACAAAGACCATAGTCTAACCCGCTACACTACGCTTTGCCGCTTGATTTCTGCACACGCGCGAGTAGGCAACCATGTCCGGCAACGGCGCCGCCGTTCGCTTCCTGCTGGACCGAGACATCTCAAGCCTCGAGGCCCGGGATCACGACGGCAGAACCGCGCTCCACCTCGCCTCCGGCCACCGCCTGGGCAGCGACGAGACCCTCCGCGCCCTTGTGGAATCCGGCGCGAACATCGAAGCCAGAACTTTCCTTGGAGAGACCCCCCTCCACAAGGCGTGCAAGGCTCTGAGGGTGTCGGCGGTGGAGCAGCTCTTGCGGTTCGGGGCTAACGACGCCGCCGTGGATGCCGAGGGGCGAACCCCGGCCGCGATGACGGCACGCCTGCTCCAGTCGCAGCGTCCCGGGATGTTCCGGGACATGCTGCAGAATATCCTGACGCTGCTTAAGGCCGCGCCGGGGGACAGGGTCTGGCGTCGGCGGGGCTGGCTGCTGATGCTTCGCCGACTCGGCAGTGGCACGGCGACGGAGCCGTGGTCGTGCCACGAAAAAGGCGTGGTTGCTGGCGCTCGCGCAACTCCTGCCGGCTCCCGGGCGATTCCTGGGCTAATCGGGGCGGAGAAGGAGGCATACGAGCACACGGCGCGGCCCCGGAAGTTTGGGAAAGCAGGGGATACCGCCGTTGCGCGAGCAACGCGAAAGGCGGCTGGCGAGAAGAGGGAGCACCAACACCCCTGGTGCTATCAGAGTACTACCGAGGCAGCCGGTGTTTGGAGTGGAGTCGACAGCGCGGCGGCAGAGTTCGGCAGGGATGAAGCAGGAGGGGACCGAGAACTGCGGTCTGTGGTGGAGAGAGCGGTCGACGTGGACGAAGACGGAGTGTTCAGGAACATCGTCGCCTTCCTCTAGAGTAAGTGGGGTTATCGGGTAGGCCATCGTTTTTTCTTGTCTTGATTAGTATACGTTTTTCTTTTTGTGACTGGCTCGTAGAGCTTGGCCAAATACGGTTGACCCTTTTGTCAACTTTGCCGTAACGTTGAGATCCACCGATGGGGCTCTTCTTGCTTGGCACACTTGGATACATACTAATGTTCCTTTGGTACACATTGACCATGACTCCTACGCAACAAGTGGATGTCTTGTTCGGGGGTTTCGTTGAAAGTGGGTTGGCGCCGTCCTACATCCAGTAGCTCAAACACAACAAGTTTGTCATGGCCGGTACACTGCTGAAAAACTCACAAAGCGCCGACGGGCACCAGGTGACACTTGGGCCGACCGGTTATTTTACACCGTGCCATCTGTGCCACACTCCTGGCTTCCGATTTCGTTGAGCCTAACGCCGTTTACCCCCAACCCCTTCCCCCTGCAGATCGGGAAGCTTCATTGATACACGATGGGGACCGAAGAAGCCTGGAGCATCAGACGCCTCCTCGACGCAACATCATCGCGCATCATGGAGGTGCTGTGATGTAAACCCGAGATTATTGGGTGTATCCCTGGCAGTGGCCGCTGCTGTGTGGAACAGTGTGCAGGGGCGCCATGCCATGATTGTGGAGAACGTTCACGGAAGCATTGGGCAGGAGGTGATTGCGGCGTCTTTGGCGTCGAACCAGATAGTATCTCATCTACTCCGGGCGTCTTGGGCGTGTTTCGTTCAATAGTGAAGGACTAGTGATATAAAAAGTATGTTTGAGGGTTGTCCTGAGTGAGGTGGGGGATTGACGTGATGCTCCCTACCGTGAGCACCACTCAAGGTGCGGTGTTAGCATCATGTTGGGATTGTGGTTGTGCGAAAAAAAAAAATGATCGAGTTTCGGCGAGGTTTTCCGGTAAGCGCAGCGCGTTGCCGCAGGATCGGGCGGCAAGGCAGCATCGCCACGGAAAGCTAGGCCACTCTCGCTCACGATCTGTTCAGTGTCCCGCACAAAACTATCCTGTTGGCAGGCAGGCACATCGCACACAAACACGGTATCGGAAATCACGGGTAGGTTTTCTGCCACGAGGTGTGTACCGCGTGCGAGAACATCTGGTATCAGAAACTAGCAACTGCTGCTGTGTTGCTTGACGGTTGGGTAGATGTACTGCCATTACGGGGAAGCTTTCCGGGAAGCTACACGCGCACCCCATCAGCGATGTGTGTGTAGTGATTACGGCGAGGGAGCCCCGGCTATTTCTGTTTGACGGAGAAATATCAAAGTAGGTCTTCGGGGGGGATGTTTTTCTATTGGTTTGGTACGGTACAGCACTCTTCATAAGGACGGAGATAAAAAGGGCGAAAGCCCTGGTTGTTAACATTGTTCTGTTCACGCGCAAAGTTAGAGGTAGGTAGGTACATCGTACCGTGGGTATAGAGAGGACGGTGGTTGAACGGAGGCACTAGGGACGCGAAGTGGGGAAGGAAAAGGTAGGAGGGAGGGGGTTTCCAAAACCACACGTTACGTTCGAGACCATTTACTTCTTCCTCACTGCGCAAAACCGAGCTCAGTTGTAGCTCTTGCAGATTCGTGAGGAATTGGGTGCTGGCGCACAGCGTGTCGTAACGCGCTCTAAATTTGTGGGAGGCTCGGGTCGTAATTTTCTCTGTTGAACTTCAACAGCCAGCCACTGCGTACACTCGGTTTGTAGGATCGGGTCGCTCGACGAGCTCCACGCAGCATGGGCTCCAACTTCTTTTTTTCAAAACAGTCGATGCGAGTTGTTTTCAATCAATCGTATCACGTGGTTTGAGCGCGTTGTCTGCATGTGATTTTGCCGGTCGTGCGTTGTGAAGTGCGTGTTTTCTTGTGGTACTGCGTACGTGAAGCCTGAGTTGTTGATGTGAGTGATTATTGCTGTAGACCGAGGTTGAGCAGCAGCGTTGATGTTTGGTGAGTCGATGTTCATTCGTGATTGCTTCGGTGTCCCACGATGAATCCAGTCATACGAAGTCAAGGACGTTCTCGAGGGTGTGGACACCACGCGACGAGAGAGAGAGTGAAAAGGTGCCCGCAGTATTTCATATTTAAGGTTTTCCCATTTTTTCGTTTGTTGTCGTGCTCCCCGGCATGGCTACGGCCGATCACTCCAGTAGTGGACAGTGGCGGTGGCGGCAGTATTTTGATGTTTTGCTATTTGGAGGCGAGGTAAGCGGCATGATGGGGGCCGAGAAAATGCCGTGGCCTGCAGAGAGCGTTTCGTTTCGCGCTACTGCTAGGGACTTCAAAGAATACCTTTGCTGTGTCAAGTAGTTTTTCTGTTGTACCAAGTATGGCTGATGAACGTGGTTTGGATCCAATCCAGTTGCTCGTGACTTCCACGGGAAGGTGCGTGTGTGTGTCCGGCGAAGAAAACTATTACGCCGCTTGCATGCATACGTTGTTTTGACATAATCTTTGTCGGGTGGAGGGTGTCGTCTTCTTGCAAGAACGTCTTTCTTGTGTTGTGTCTTGGTTTGTTCGGTGTTTGCATTGGTTTGCTTTGGTCGTTCTCCCGTCGGTGTTATTATTGCGGAACAGGCCGATGAAGCGGCATCTCCCTCAACACGTGCGCGATTGTTCGGTCGGTAGAAAATTGTTGTCTATTTTCCTAGACATTCACCTACATAAGTCGTAACGCGAGTGAGTCCAAGAAAGGGCGACGTTGAGGTAGGTTACGGTCGGAGGGTGCGTAAGGCTGGAAAGGAGGATGACGGGTGGAATGGATGGGTGGGCCTCGTTCGGGCTGTCGGTTAATGGTGTTGTTGATCTTTTTGAGTGGGAGTGTGGCGGTAGAGGGGAATGCCGCGTGGAATGGGTAAGCCTTGTTTGGACTGTCGATCAATGATGTCGCTTTTTTTTGTCGGGAGAAGGGAATGTCGCATGGAATGGGTGGGCCTTGTTCGGCTGTCGGTTGTGACTCTTCTTTTGTCGCTATATACCGTAGTTTTTAGTTGACGTTCGAAACTTGTCTCGGATCTCTACGCTGTTCCTCGCCTGTGCTCATATTCCAGGGGCAATGAAACGGAAGTTCTTGGCCACACGCTGCCGCCCTAAAATGTGGTACACTATTTTGTTTATTCCCAACACTTGGCCAAGAAACACAAGTTTCTTGTAACAACCTTGAACAACGGTTGGGCGAGAAAAAGGCAAGGGTCTATTGCTTCAAGCAGAGGCGAATATGCAGTGCATAGCGAAGCGTTTCTGTGATCCTTTCTGTTGCGGAAATTCTCTGTGGTGACACAGACGTCGTGGTTGTCCTAGTCTGCTCCGCGATGGGGTTGTGTCCATCTTTCCAAGGTCCAGCTTGTTGTCCCCCTCGTGCCGACTCGTCGTGGAATGCAAGTCTTCGATATCGTTATGGCAACCATGAACCCATACAGTTAGCGCCCGCCCTCGTGTTGGCGGAGGGTTCTTTCTGTATTCCTAGGGTCATGCGACGAATGGCCGCTATATAGATTTTACTGTAGGGGTTCTCAACCAAGTCCCAAATGGTGCTCGATCGAGCTCTGTTATTGTGGGTTTTTCGAAACTCGATTATTCTTGACTCCCCAACTCTTGATGGCGCTACTGCTGTACCCCGAAACGGGGTGCCAAGTTTGTACGCACCCGGACGCCTACACGGTCCACCGGGCCCATATTGCCTGAATGAACGAGCGGTATCCGATAAAAATCCTGTAAATATTGTTGCAACCAACAGAATACTCGTCGCTGCGTAACGAGCACCCCTGGCACATGAGGGTCACACTACGAGCAGCGCTTACCAATAGTCTAATACCGTCCGTCGCAAGCAGCGCGCGCGAAACCTCTCGACACCTCAGCGCAGCAGTCCCTCCAGCCAACCGCCCGAGTAGAAAGGGCCTTGGTTTATCATTGCGCCGTCCAATGAGGAGGGTTGCTGCCCATATAGCAGATGCAAGTCTGACGGTGTGCCTTGTACCAGCAAACCATGTGGAAGAGCCCCTGGCGTGGTGAATTTTCAGGGCATACGCCGGCACGAAACAGGAACCTCTACTGTAGCCCCATGCTGGGTAGCGGGTGCTTTGCGTCAGAGGCTGCGGCGTAGAGGTTGGCTCAAGACGTTGATGTCAACGAGATGAACGAATGCACAAGACATGCTTGTCCATGCTAGGCAGACGGGGGATCGCCCTTCCTTCTGCAAACAAATACATACCAAGATGATACACGAAACCCAGGTCTCCGTAGATCCATACCTAGTGCTGAGTACACGTAACAGCCTCCCTACTCGGTACTACTTGTTCATCACATCGCGTAACTTGGCCGTAACAACCTCAATCCCTACTCTAGATCGTCCATCGTTCCACTTCGAAGCAAATCTCCCAAGATAATGCTGCCCTCCGAAATCAATTGATTTCCCAAGAACTCCATCATCCGAAATCCCCTGAATCTTCAACCATTACAAAATATCCCTATATCCAGATACTGCTGTTATCAGAAAATATTCTATCCCCTCAAGACGGTACTCCGTCCGGAACTCCAACGCTTTCCATCCAAAAACGTCTGAACCAAACGTATGCAAAAACCAACGACGAAAAAACACATCATCACATCTTAAGTACTTGATTCTCCTTCGGAAATCCATGCCATACAAAGTTAAACTGCGAACACCATCATCCAGATCGCTTCTCAGTACTTCTTGAGATACGCAAAACACAAGAATTATCCTAACACAACATGTCCATGAAATCCGCATCCCTTTTTTCAATAGTGCGGTCAACACTACCCTGTAGAAACGCATCTGTCGCTTGAACAACATCCTCAAGCGAAAACTTGGTTTCAAATTATCGACCAATAGAGCTAAGCATTCGGGACACACAACCAGTTCTCTACTGATAAATAAAAAGCCCAAACGTCCGGAAACACCAGGAAATCTTCAACAGCAGTAGAAACAGCTCTAGCATACTCAACGCAGAAAAATCTAACAGCCCTCCTGCTGTGACTTCTCAGGAAATGCAAACATGTAATCCGAAGTGTCAGCTAGGCAAGCAAAAACGCGTAGCAGGTAAAACGCGATAGTTGCGAATGCCACGAACAACGGATAGCACACCAATCTGAACACAAAAGACAAGGTGTCAAAACCAGTGCAATCTGATCGCAGTCCCCCACTGTCAACGGTGCACTGCAGCAAGCAGGACATGAAAACTTCTCGTGCTGCTACAAGAATCACGGCACAACATTACCCCCCCCATCATTATTCTTGGTAGCAGCACTGCAAAAACGCTACCCGTACGCTTCCACGAAAGAAAACAAATCGAAAAACAACACCAAGATAGCGCCCCCCCGGTCGAAAACATTGTCAAGACCGGTGCTGCGTCCACCAAAACATACAACAAAATGTAGCGGCCCCCCGCCGAAAACAAGTCAAGAACGGTGTTTCGTGTCACCGAAAACACGACAAAACAAATAAAGCGCCCCGTGGTCACAGACTACCTTACCCTCCAAAATGTAAACTCCAATAAAAAGGACCCGTAGGGTCCGCAAGACAATGGAGATCAGAGACAGAAACATCTGGAGCCCTCCGCCCCCCTCCTGCCCGAAATACATTCCCTTGTTCACCCCTGGCACCCCAATACTGCCGGCTTCGTTTTACCCCCCAAATAAGCCGTTAGGTTGATACGAAGAGAGGAAATCATTGCCCCGTGTTGCCGACGTACTCGCGGTCTCCAAGCAGGAGAACTTCATAGGGAAGAGAGAGAGAGACATCTAGAAAAAAAGGGAATGAGAGAGGGAAAAAGACACGCTAAAAAATACGAACAAGCCAGCACGGCAACCCGAGAGAGACATCTAGGTGAGACACACGCCAAACAAAAATCACGAACAAACAAGCAGGCGAAATCACGAACAAACATGCAGGCGAAATGCTTTCGGAAAAACCTCGAGTGCGTGTACAAAATGAAGTACAACGGCACAACGTACAAAGACGTGGTACATGTACCCTCCATGCTACGTGCTGCGCTGACTCCACCACCTCCGTTTTCGATTCCGCTGAACCGCCGCCGCCGTAGCACTTGGATCTTAATCCTCGATCTCGACCCTAGCCCTAGGCATGGCCGCCGAAGCCGCCTCCGTGGCACCTGGATGTCGATTCTCCCGCCTCCGTTTTCCATTCCGCTGAGCCGGCCCCGCTGCCGCCGGTCCCGCTACCGCCTGCGCAGCTACCGCCTGCGTCGCTGCCGGCTCCGCTGCCGGCTCCGCCGCCGCCGCCGTCGCCGCCGCCCGCGCTGCAGCAAGAATGTCCTCCTCAGACGTCAGCGGATATTTCACAGTCTCCGCTACCGCCGCGATCACGATAGCAGTCTCGCGACGACCTAGGTGCTGCTCTTCCGCCCTTTCCTTCACCACCTTGATGGCCTTGGAAGCGACAAACCGCGCAACGCTTTGTTGGAGAGTCCCCGTGTTCTCCCCGGACTTTGCCAGGCTGCTGGATACCCAGAACTTGTTTTTCGTTGGGCCCCCGATGCCAAGCGGCGGCGGGAGGTTGGAGCGCCGGCGCATCAACTTGTCCGCGTCATAGTTTATGCGGCAAACTTCGGTCTGTGGTCGAGCATCGCCGATGTACAGATTGGACAGGAGGCGTCTCCAACGTTCGCGACGGAGGGCGGCCATAGGAGGTAAGGGGGTGTTAAGGGTGTGTGTGTATGACCCATCGTCGATGCTAACCATACACGATGCATGCGCGGGCCAGGGCACCGGGGCGCGATTTTTTTCCGTGCCCGGTGCAGAAATAAAATGAACTAATGTACCAAGCTTTTCTCCAACGCACCCCTACGGTGCGATGACTCGGACAGGGCGCAGTCTCTGCCGTACGTTATTGTGAGGGGGAGGGGACCCGGGAAGGACCGCCTTCGCGGGAAATTGAGCATTATGAGGAAATCGAGCAGGAAGGGGGAACGAAGACCCCATACCCTGACCCTAATCCCAACCCAACTTCCCCGATTGTATGCTGTATCCAGTAAGTTTGCTGCATAGAAAAAACCTGCGAATGCCACTGCCCGGGAAGAAAGGAAGCACTCGGGAAGAGAGGCAGCACTGTAGATCGAGCTGTGAAACATCGATTCCATGCTTTGGCAATGCGGCAGATCAAGCCTTGCATTTTCGTGCCAGTCAATACGGTACACCAATGTAGCATACTACCTGGTGAGTTGTGATAGACTATTTATTATCTAATACATATTTGACATCAAACCAATGTACCGGCTACGATTTACCTCTTGAGGGTGCCCAACAGACCTGAGTCTTCGACCGCGTCGACGCATTCCACCCCCCCCACCACCTTTGTCTTTGTCTTTGTCTTCACTCGCCTCGGTCTGTGTGGAAGTTCGTCGCTGCTGGACTCGGAAGAATTGCACTCCTGCTTGTTTGTGGCGCCCTTTCCCTTCCCGTTGCCGGAGCCAACGGACTTTCTGCCGCGGTCGGAGCTGCTACTGCAGTCAGAGTCGCTGCTGCTGCCGGACTCCTCCTTCGCCACTTTTTTCACTTTCCCCTTCTTCTTCTCCTTCGCCTCTCCCGTCGGGTGCTTGGGCGCATTGTGATCCCTGAGTCTCTGGTTAGCTGAAGCTGCAGTGAAGGTGGTCTGACGCTTGAGTCCATCTTGATTCAAACGAGGCCTGGAGTCAAGTTCTGATGTCGGAAAAGATCCTTGGCGGGTGGCGGCGAGACCCAAGGAAGTCCTGACGCAAATGAACTACGATAAGCCGTCGCATATCGCGCATTTCAGCTCGTGGTTGGGATAGAAGATTGCGAAGTCCTCGGGCGAGAGCCGCTGATGCACTCCACGGGGAATGTGCCACAGGTCGGCAAAAAGAATTTCCGACTGCTTCACTGTCATCTCAGTGCCGTTGTCGCCAATGAGACGGAACCGTGCCTCCGTCCCTTCGCCGTCAATGTACGAGGCGAAGTCTCGGATGCATATCTCCGCCTGGTGCGGGTCATCTGGCGCTTTCCTCCTCTCGCCCTCCTCTTGCTTCGCCTTCCGTCCAGCTTCGATTATTAGTCGTATGCTGGAGTCGATATCTTCTTGCGTCACGCGTTGACCTGGATGGGTCGCGAGCCCAGAGAGAAGAGATCAGAAAAGGACCACGGAAAGGAGCAACATATGGACGTTGATTGAGTCAAGGTAGCGGGGGGATTGAGCCATGTGTACCTACGTACCGCAAGTGTGCGAGAGAACGCGCGGGAGCGTGATCGATTGTTACGGTTGTATAATTACGGTTACATGGAGCTGCACCCTTCGGGAATTTAGCATTGTCCCGATAGGGTGGTTGAGAGTTCTGTATATTTGCAGGGCCCCTTGTCTTGAGATCGCGCGACCCCGCCAGCTCACTCCGTGTTTGAACTCCTGTATGAGCGTTTCAGTGCTTACCAATCGTCCAAGCGAAAACCGTATCCACGACCGAAGATCTGCTCCCACACCCACAAGCCACCTTCGTCCAAGCGTGTCCACCGAACTCGGTACCGATGGGGAGACTGCTGTCGGAGGAGGTCTGAGTTATCATTGCATGCGGATCCTGTGGTCTCTCTCCCTTGGATTTGCTCTCTTGACCATTTCAGGGTCCTGGACGGATGGATGTCCTCAGACCGCCGTTGCTACACCTCAACTAGTCGCGGGATCACCGAAAACCTTACCCTCTCTATCCGATACACGATTTCAAAATCATTCCGTTCTTGGCTTTTTATTCGCATAGGGGTGCGATAGATAGGACGGTTGATGCAACCAACACAAACACAACACAGACACACGGATAGCGCGTCGATGCTAAAAATAAAGACACACACACACACACACGTTGGTCTTCCAGGGACCTTGATTCTACCTGCTGACACTGTCGAATTTTCATTGGCCACCCGATTAGCGAGGTCGACGCGAAAAGTAAACCTCCCACGTTGGACCTCCTGACGCACAACGCTTGCTATTGTGAAGCACCAGTTTGTTGAGTGTCAAGTACCGTAAAGACAATGGTTTGCGCTTGGTCTGCACTAAGACGGTGTGTAGTTGACGTGTTTAGTTGACGGATGCTGTCTTCCTCATACGCGCGTGTGGCTGCCAACATTAGTAACAGTTTGGTGAGTGAATGTCGAACGTAAATTCCAATAGCCGCCTCACCGACATGGCATCAACTTACAAGGCGCAGGAGGTTTGGCAGCAAGAACCCGTGCCAACTACCACTGCGCGTGCTCAGTCCGTCAAAATAGCAACGGATTCCGAGAGAGAGAGAGAGAGAGAGAGAGAGAGAGAGAGTGATGAAGAGAGCAAAAAATCAAAGAGGGAGAGTCTTCCAGTTTTGGTTTGCATTCATTCTTGGCGAACGATTTCTTCGCGAAGAACATGTCCCCGGGCGTCGAGCACACGGTCCACGGGTACCTGTCGGACCGCGCGGTTATGTACGGACGAGCCTTTAACTTTGGCATGCCGCTCAAAAGGAGGCGTGAGAAACGACTCGCTGCCGTGAGCGAATGATATCCCGAAGCACAAAAATAATGGAAACGGTACAAAGAGATACCTGCAATGATGTCTGGGCCCTGAGACGCAACCGGTCAACCAAGCCATATATATTCCGTTCAATTAGTCTGCTGCTGCTGGCTCCTCTACGCTTTTTTCCCGCCGGTCTTCGCCAACTGGAGCGCGTCAGTGTCTCGGCCACAACGCTCCTGTCGCGAGTTCGAGGCTCCAAAGGCGAGTAGAGTTACAACACCGTGAATACACGCAAGGATTGCAATTTTTCGGTCATGAATTAAGCTAGACGTTGGGGTGTGGCGAATCGGTGGTAATCGATATTAAGTTTTTTTTATGTTTTTCGCCAACCTGAGCGTGCAATCTTACCATCACAACCCTCCTGTCGCGAGCTCGAGTCTCCAAGGGCAAGGCGAGCTACAAACCGTCAAAAAGGCTTGAATCTCCTGCACCAGGGCGAATCTATAGAATCGCTACAAAGCTCCTTAGAAAAGGCTTTGTTGGACAACGTCAACTTACCACACTGACGGCATATTTTGGTAATATTGCCGTAAACTAGATGAGCTGAACGACAGTAGGTACTGACATTGAACCTGATGTTTTCATTGCTCGCGGCTCGCCAATGTTCTGTGTTGCTCTTGTAGACTTGTCTACCGTGAAAAGCTAACTAACCAGTTCAATTTTGTCTGAAGCAACCTCCAAGTAAAAAGGATAGCGAGGCAGGTAGGACAAATTGTGATCAAGGCATGGTAGCATGATAGGATTGATTGTGGGACGCCATGCGTGCTTGAAGATCATGTATTTGAAATAACGCTGTCTCCCTGCACGCTGTTCACCTAAATGCTAGATAGATGATGTAGAGATTACAAGTGTGTGGCTACGGTCGGCGAGACCAAGTTCCTGTGGATGAACAGAGTGTTCGCCAGAATCTGCGAACTCCAGGACCGAAGCGTGTCGGCGTGGCCGCGTTAAACCTTCAGAAGCTGGATACTACCCACGGACGCCGACAGGGTTCGTGTGTTCGTCCTAACCTTCCGGGCTGTGACTACCTCGCGGCCATTTCCGGGCTGCTGTTCGACAAGATGTCGGTACTCGTTCTTAAGAGACGTGGGCTGTGGATATCGACGGACTCGTTAAACTTGTGGCGACCACGTTTTTCTTCAAGGATGAAGCGGCAACGGTGGCGGCAGCGACCTGTGCTTTGTGCCCCGCATTGGTGTAGACGTCCGCCGGGTGTTTCACCGGCACGCCTTCGCCGCCGCTGCTGCTGCTTGCGATAGCGTCTCCAGTGGTGGTGTCATTCGAGCCTTCCTGCACGCCGCTGTCTCCAACTTAACCCCCCGCCGCGGGCGCGCCCTCGGCTGATTCTGTTTCACCCTCGCCTCCTCCACCCCCAACTGCTGTACTTTGCGCCGGGGAGACGCTGCTGCTGAGGTCTGCACTCTCGCTCATGTTCCTCTCAAGCTATGTGACCGAAAGGAGTTCTGTGGAGGTACCTAGTTCTAGTTCTGTGATCGCCTTCANTCACAGAACTTTTCGGTAGGGTACTGGGAGAATACAGAACGTTCTGTGAAATCTCTGTAGGGTACTGGGCGAGTACCGAATGTTCTGTGAAATATCTGTAGGGTACTGGGAGAGTACCGAACAGTCTGTAAAATCTCGGTAGATACTGGGGAGCGTACCAAACTATCTGTGAAATCTCTGTAGGGTACTGGGGTCTGACAGATCTTCTTTGTAGTGATCTGTCGGAACTTACAGAGGGAAAATACCGCCGGTACCGATCTGTGAGTACCCTACAGAACGGACCTGTGCAAATATCACTAAAGGACACCCTATTACAACGGGGGGGGGTGCTGGCACGCTCGAATCTGCGTCTGTGGTGGTGATATCGAGGGTCGTCGTAGTAGTGGCCTACAATCAACGCAAATCTCCGCAAATTAGACAGACTCCCAGTGTCTTGTTCTGCTTGTGCTCACCGCCACTGACCTCAATCTCCTGAACTACGGGTATACAGCAGTAGCTGATGCCACTAGCGACTGCTGACAACCCTCCTCTCAGGGGTTCACGGTCCGTGGTGGTGCGCACGCCTGTAACAAATGTTGGATTCCGCTTGGTTCTGGTGCAGACTTCGGAATTTTTTCAGAGGCTGCTGCGACCTTCAATATTTCAGCTCCAGCTGTAGCAAACCTGAACGTGCCAGGACGCACGACGCCTCGTGATGACTGTGCTCTACTGATACTTGTACTAAGTACCAGGTTTCTCCGGCGGACAGGTTTTTTTCTTTCTTTACATTGGATTAAAGTACCAGAGGGCGTCAAAACTCTCTGTCTTCGCTCCCTTATATCAATGATGATACCACAGGTACAAAGAGTAAAAACGTGTAACAAAAAATGTGAACCTACAGCATAGGAAGAGCAGGCACTCCTACTGCTGCTGTGCTTTACCGAAGAGCCTATGATTCAAGAAACATCCTCATGCCTGACTGCCGGACTGATTGAGCGGCGTGGTCTGCGAGGAGCGACATCTTGGCCTTGCGAAGAAGATACCCTGCCTCGTCATTTCCAGCTGACGGTGCGTATTGCTTGCAAGGGCCGAAAAATCCCGACAAATGCGAGTACGGTAGCGGCGCCATCAACATCCTACCCCCTGTACTCTCAACCTCCCCGTGTCGTTCAGCTCTTCCTCGTCGGAATCGGAGTCCTCTGAAAACTGGTGGTTCATCTTCATGTCATTGAGCACCGTCTCCGTGTCCGCGGCGAGAGCCTCGACCACCTCATCCTGCTCCTCTGGCACAAATGCCGCTATGCCGCTCTGTAGGATGCACCCCTCAGTAGCGGCACAGTGCTACTGAGAGATGAATTCTGTGCCAAGGGATTTCGGTGCCGTTATTCACGGCATTGCGCTATTCAGGGTAACACTATAGAGGACTGCCGACTGTCGCATCGACCGCGCTGACCGGCTGACCAATGAACAGAATTCAGTCAGTGTGGGGTTAACCGTCCTACGTAGTAAGCAGTTCCCAGCAAAAAAAAATGACCACAAATGTGTTTGTCAGCCATTGGTCGAGGGGCTACAAGTAGTCCCTCCACAAAGAACCTGAGCTCCTTGTCATACGAAGGGTGACTTGGCTTCAGTATAAAGAGTGTCCCCACGTCAGTATGAAAGGTGTCCCCAAAACACGTGGGGACACTTTTCATACTGAAGGCAAGTCAGCAAATGTTTCCAGTACCAGGCGATGTACAGCAGTTGAACGACATAGGGGGCACGCGGTTTGGGAGTTGTTTGCCCAGGAGAGGCATCTCACACAGCATATCACACAGCATCATATCACACAACGTACCACCTCAGCCAAGCATGATAGACCAAGGGTTCTCACGTGCCTTGCAGTAGTGCGGTGCATCTGGCATTTGAGTGCAGTGTCTCAAAGTTTCCCCATTTGGGCTTCAAGTACTACATGCTGCTGTTGGAGGGCATCTAAATGTCATTAACTGGTACCCCGTGAGGGGGCGGTATGAGGGGCCTAAGGAGGGTTCTTAACGAGATTTGTTCTGTTGGAATATGCCGACATGCGCCCTACTTTT